>JAULJZ010025379.1:0-15443 GCA_032270985.1 Heliamphora pulchella | reverse complement strand
CCGATTCACCCCCACCCCCCCCCCCCCCCCCCCCAAACCAACTAAATATAGTTCCATACATAATATAATTATTAACACCACATTCTATGCCTATTGCAAGCGAAAGTGCACTTATAATTTAAGTGCATGACTAGCCTTTTTAAATTCTATATACGATGAAATTGATGATCTTAAACACATAATTATCATTCACATTAAAATATAATTATTTAAGATATATAAAATAATCTTTTTTATATGATTTTAATAATACGAAAATAGTGAAAAAATAATTTATATTAAATTAATTTAGTCAAAGACTTTTGCCGATAAATAGAGTATTTGAAGATAGAAGGAACGTATATAACTAAAATTTTAGCCATTTATTTTCATTTTATTAATTTTGTTTTCAATTAAGTGGAAGTTCAAAATTTGTTTTTCTAGTTTGAAAAGTAAGACTACTTTCTATAATAATTGATTAGACCATTAATTATATTTTGCTATATTTTTTTGTAAAATAAACTTATGAGAGTGGAAATTAGAATGAATAGTTTTAGAGAAATATGAAAAGGTTAAAGAAAAAGAAAGGTAGGAGAGAGTATAGTTTTGTAAAAATTAATCTTGATAGTAGGGTCAAAATGTATCTCAACTGTAGAGAATAAAGATAACATATTTTTTAAGAATTAATATTCACTATAAAATTTATTTTAAAATATATGTCAACGGTTTGATAAAATGTCACGTAGAATATTTTGAAAAATGTGCTCTTTTTATTATATAGATTTATATATTCAAGTTTATTATGGCCTTGATTGGCAATTTTAGTTTTTTAGCTTTTTGGCTAAAATGCTAAAAAGTTAAGTTTGTCGGTTTGGTGAAAAAATAAAAAAATAAAAAGTCAAAAAATCAAATCAAAATATAAATTCTCAAAATATTTTATTCAAATTTTTACTACTTTTAAAATACAATAATATTTCTTATTCATAACATATTTATTATCACTATCAACTACATATAATTGTTAATATCAAATATATAAAAGAATAAAATTATTTATTTTAAATAAAAAGCAAAAAAATTAATTTAAAAACTAAGTTATCAAACAATCTACTTTAAATTTAATTTGACTTTTTAATTAAAAATATTTAAAAAAATTTTAAACTAACTGTTAATCAGGCCTATATACCTACAAATTTATTTCCATTAGTGAAAGAAGCCATAAGAGCCATATCTAATGTCAAGCTTGGTTGCTAGACATGATAGGACTATTCTTGGAATACAAGTGATTATATATCCCTAAATTGTAAATAGTAGATTATTGTATCTCATAATTATAAAGAATGAAGTATTTCGGTTAATTTGTGTTTTTTAACTTTTCTTTTTTTTTCTTTTTAAAATATTTATCATGGGTAAAGATTTTTACTTCTTAGAAATTTGATATCCACGAGGAAAATCAAAAAGTAAGAAAAATAACAAATGATAAAAATAATTCACAAAAATTATAAATAAACAACATAAAATCTGGCTTATAAACTAATTGTTGTCTCTTTTTTTTTGGATTTTTACATATTTTGATAAAAAAAAATTTTTTTTCGACTCATCTCAATAAGATAAGTTCCAAATGTATAATAATTTAGCTAATAACAAAACAAATTCCACTAGTTACAAAATAAATAAAAATAAATAAGTCATTACCCTATGCCTTGTTCGGGAGACCGATAGCAATGGTATAATTGGTAAGCTCGACTTTTTATCAAGGGTAATATCGTTTTTTAAGTTTTTTTTATTATATCTATCTATATATATATCCATCAATGTACAAATAAGTTATTCTCCATTTTGCCCCGCTTCTAAAATATATACCTAAAAAAATTAATCCTATTTAATTTCTTTTTATGACCACATGAGAAAAATTCAAGATAATCCAGCCAAGAGAACTCAGATTAGAGTCGCTAACTATAACGAGCTCACGAAGACTACAAAAATTTATGACAAGATCGTCAGCATTCGAGGGTGAAATAAACTGACCCTTCAAAAAATCAAAGGAGAAATGTGATATTTTCAAAATTCTTTTTCTAGATATCATGTCATTTATAACGCTAAGAACGATGTTTCGTGCATTTAAACTCGAGGTGCGCAAATTACTATTTTGCCCCTAAAAACACTCGATGACCCATTTCTAATCGTCTTTTACCATGAAATAGTCCGTGGATGATGTAAGCATATCCAATAGCACATACATATTCGTTTTCAAAAACAATCCATCAAGGTCATTTTTTATCATATTTGAGCCCAATTCGACGGCCTTTTCAGTCTAAACATGTAGTATTTATGTTGACCTTTTTTTGGGGTAACAAAAATCTGAGAAGTCAATACTATAATTTTCTATGTAAAAAATATGACTTGTGCGCCAATTTTCATGTCAAATTGAATCTGTTTGACTAGCGCAGGATAGCATAAAAGTTTGTTGTTCTGTGACTCATAGATAGCGTACTTGCTAATCGGGAATGATTTGAACAAAACAAAGTTCACGGTTGGATTTGGAACATTATTTTTACCTTAGTGATATTCTTCTGGGTCAAAACCACACCTTTTTTTTTATACGCCTTCATTTCTTTGTCACTAAAAAAAGCCTGGATTAATAGGAGATCAACACCTGATCAGCCCTATAGGAATGATTCGTTTTTCTTTGCTAATAAAAGGCAAGTCTCCCCAGTGTTAGGGAAGGCTGATTCATCTCTCTCTCTCTCTCTTTCTCTATTTTATACTTTCTATTTTGGGTAAGGATATTGCTTAAGTTAATAAGTAAGGGTTCTTCCTATTTAAAAAATAAGTTTTTAACCTCCTTTAGCCGAACTTCTACCCGTAAATAGTTTAGAAAATATCCATTTTAAGCGAAGATGTTGCCTAAATACTGCCAAAGACCTTGGTAGTTTTTTTTACTGTGCGAATTGATTCTAACTGCTTATTTAGACCTCATTAGGCCCACCACTTTCATTCTAAGAATCTTGATACCGTAGCCACTTTCTCCCAAAATATATGCAGAGGTACTACTCTTTTTTTGTGTGTTTTTGTCAAGTGATTCTGTTTAAATTGTCATATTATTAATGTCACGCCCCAAAACCCAGATCACGCGAACCGCCCAAGAAAAAAAAATAATTTGAGATAAAAACACCCATCAAAACCACCCGAACCAAAACGGGTCCAAGAACATAAACCAGAGCGAACTTAAAACTTTTGAAAAACGTACATCCGAGAGTTTATTTTATGTGAAAGAATGGCCCAAAAGAATAAGGTCATGGTCCCAAGAGCAAAACCTTAAAATAAACAAATAAAATTTTCAGAAGATTGCTCAGACCGCTCGATCGGTTAAAAGATCGCTCAAGCAATCTCTGCAAGCCCACTTGTTTTCTACTCGAAACGTAGAAAAACATATGTTTACTTCGACCGTTCGATAGACCGCTCGATCAGTCCGTTGAGTGGTGTGACTCTGAACCCTTTTTCAAAATATTTTCTTTGAAAACCCAACATTTAGTCCTTTTTGAAATCACCAAGACATAACAAGCCAACAAAAAAACATGGTTCAAAATCCTCTCCCCAGGCATAAGAGTTACTATAAAGCATATAACTAGCCGAAAACAATTTATCAAAACGTTAAAACCAACCAGACGATAAACATTTCGTGGAACTATGAAAGTTAAAACAACAAACTCATGGTACCTCTCAAAAGCATACAGCATACATGCAGTGATAACAAGGCCTCAAGGCTTACAAAATATATGCTTTAAA
This sequence comes from Heliamphora pulchella, assembly GCA_032270985.1. NCBI lineage: Eukaryota > Viridiplantae > Streptophyta > Magnoliopsida > Ericales > Sarraceniaceae > Heliamphora > Heliamphora pulchella. The sequence continues at coordinate 11,675 of JAULJZ010025379.1, read as the reverse complement.
TTCAAAACATACGACATCATATACATGATCCAACAACAATAAAAACTAAGGAACTAGCTTTCCGCCACCTCTGGGGCTCCGCTAGATCAATTTACGTGATCATATACACCTGTAAATTTTTAAAATCTCACAACGTGAGCCAAAATCCAATAAAAATAGACTAACATGAATTAAAAGCATAAAATGCAATCACGAAATATATAAGCAACCCGACAACACAAGTCTTAAAACGATTTTTCATCCTTAAAATCACAAGTTTTCATATAATCCCATAACGTGCCACCATTTAATAAATATAAATAACACGTTATTTTTCGACCAGGTTCCACAATCCACAATGATTTCTATGATACAATTCTTTATGGGCTTTCACCAGAGGACCACTATTCGTCCCCAATAATGCATTTCTTCACAGGCTTTCATCGCAGGATCAATATCAGCCCCCAATAATGCATGTCGTTATAGAAAAAATAATATAAATTTACCAAACGTTTGCATGCATTCAGCCATGTACAAATATCAAAACGCATATAGCAACACCGTCCATCTAACCATGGAGACCAATCAACGTTAAAAACAAGGCTTAATCCCAACCCCAAGGGTTAGTTCTAAACCTATAAAACTGTATTTTTGCAATATACACATGAATTCCTCTGGTTTTTAAAACTCATCCCTTTGAGAACAACGAACACACATGTCCACCAACTTTGTAGTAAACCACAAAAATGCGTAACATGCTTTAGGGGTTGGGCAATGGTAAATTGGCTCTCAACTCTCTGCGAATGTTCTCAGGTCGATAAGGGATACACCGGATATCTATTATTATTAGAAAAACGTTCTTTTTTTTTACAAAATAAGAAAATCCAAGGTATCTGAGCATCTTTTAAAAAAAAAATAGAGTCGTCACTTGATTTTTAAGAAAAATTAAGAAAAACAAAAAGAAGACTGCAGGTATTTCAAAATGTAACTAGAGAAAAAGAGGGTTCGGGAGATAAGGTACAAAAAGAGAAGGTGTTAGGCACCATTTTCTCCCAACCGCGAGGTTGGTCTCTACTTTGTCAATATTGGTTCTTGTTGTAAAGTTTTAAAAGTAACATATACGAAACGAGAGGTTAAAGAGAGTTCAAATAAAAGCAATCAATGAAACAAAATTCTAACTATGATTATTAGGGTCATGCAACTTTGTTATTATTTCTAAATATGCTACACGTATTGTTTGAGCAAAGTAAAGCGAAAAACATGTGAATAAGCGATAAAACGAACAAATAAAGGTCTAAGGGTCACGCAATAATGTTTATGTCTCTAACATACTATGAACATGTTGTATAGAATAAATACAAGAGGCTTAAACATTATATTTAAATTACTGAACATGTAAAAAACTCACGGTCGTAGCAAATAATGTTGTGGCCGTGACAAAAATGGTCACAAAACATAAGGCCGTGACAAATATAAGGTCACCGCAAAGAACAGAAAGAAAAAGCTCACGGCCGTGACAAATAAAAGTCACAGTCATAGTTTTTTAAGGGTACAAAAAAAGTATATAAATTGCACAAGACTTAAAACAGGCTCAAATGAATAGGATATACAGGATATAGACCACAACCTATTAGTTTTTTGTTAGAACCATCATTCTTCATCGTCTATACAATCAATAACTCTAAATAGAATATTCAGGATACCAAAAATGAACAATATAATGCTTAAAACACATTTTCATGTCACTGGTCTCACAAAAACCTCACGACTGTAGCAAACGGATGTCGCGACCATAACAAAAATGAACGCAAAAGCGGCGGCCATCATGTTTGTATAACCTCAAAACATGCAGATATGAAAGTGTACAGAATGGAGACCATGACCCATTTGGTCTAGGCTATATCTGTCATTCATTACCCAACAGTAGGACAAACAGAGGTACAGAAAGGAGAAGATGCTAAACAGAGTAATAAAAGATTATGCAACCTTGAAATAAACGAATATTAGGGAGTTTTGAAGGGAGTTTTCACGTTTTTTACCTTAAAAATAATACCACGATCGAAACATTATGATGTTACAGTCGTGATAAAAGAAGGCATAAATGTATCGGCTCTTATAACAAGTGTAAGGTCTCTATTGTGTGTTTAACAAAATATACGACCATGACATGGAAAGGTCACAGCCATCATGTTCTAAAACCTTAGAAAGCTTTTAATGTGCTCAGTGTGCTTGTGAGTATCGAAATAGAACGAAAACGAATGTAAATATACGAAATAGAAAGCTATGAATGCACTGTTAGTAATGAAAAACTTGAAGAAAATAAATACTTACATTAAAATGAATGATAAATAAGCAAAAAATAATAACAAAAACCTTATCCATGACACCCTTGGAGGAAGAAGATGAGGGTTTAAGAAGAGTCGTGGATTTCTAAGGTTACCCCGTATGAATATCCACCTCGAATGGCCCATCGGGGGTGCGAATATGATACCTCCAAGTCAATTTATGTGTTCCAAAAACTCTTCCGAAGTAAGCAAGAACACGAACGAGGCTCAAAAAGTATAGAATGGATGGAAGAATGGGAAAGTATTTTGATAGAGCTTGGGCCTCTAGGTGTTTCTTTCTCTTGGTTCTGCTTGGAAACGCTGTCTATTTATAGGCAAGACGAGCAAAACAGACCCCTTCTAAGATGCTGCCACATGTCCTAAAAGGGGTAATAGTAACAACCGCTACCTTTTTGCTTTTGTACAGTGACGACATCAAACTTTATGGCGGTGAAAAAGACAGCCGCGACTTTTAAAAGTAGTGGCCTAGATAAATAAGAAACGGTCGTGACAAAGAAAGTCACGGCTTGGTTTAGGATTTTCAAAAGGTTATGGCCATGAGATCAAGGATACGGCCTGTTCTAGAATTTTCAAAATGTGGCGGCCGTGAGGATGAGAATGTTACGGCCTGGAGGTTCTTAGGGTTTTTGAGTTTTGAGCTTTATTTGTGATTTTACTTGTTTGAGAGTATTTTTTAGCATGATTCTCATACTTTTGTTATTGGAATGCATTCGAGACGGATGCCTAAGATTTGGCTTCGTCAGATTGGGGTGTCTACACTCTCGTCTAAGACATCACCACATTTTCTAGCACTTATTCGGTTGCTTTAGACCTTGGCACTATTTAGGCTCTAGAAGTACAACTGTGAATGAAAGGTCAATAGATCGGGATGTTCAACAAAATATGACCTGCTTGACCATTACCTCTTCTTTTAGGGAGGCCTTTGTACTTATATACTTTCTTCAAATCCGAGATGTGAATCCTAAGAATGATTACACAAGGTTTATTGTCAGTGATTTTCCTTGCAAAGAAAAATCAGATAAAATTAGCTATGAAATGTTAACAAAGTTCCTAATAAAGCATAAAATCAAATTAGTGGTGGGACTACCAGGACCCTACCCAAAGGAATGTGAGACTGTGAAGGTGTTTGGTCTCTCTTCGGCTCTAAACTTGAAGTTCTTGAAAATGATCACAAAATCATCATCCATGTCCTTGTCAGAGTCTGGTAGTTCAATAATAAACTTATTCGCTGCCCTCTTAACTTTAAGGTAGTAGTTTGTTATTCTGTTGAACCATATTATAGTAGTAAAAGATAGTTCAGATACTGAGATAGGTACCAATGATACAGTTTACCTCTATAATTTCCATAATTATCCTCGAAAAGGTTTATGATGCTGGCATGAGTTAACATGATAATGATGGAGAGCTCGACAAAGAAATGGGTCCAATAACCAAACTCTCCCTCAAATAATAGTAACTAATGGGAGGGGATGGCATTTTCACATCATTTCTCAGGAATCTTTACAAGTGGTCAAAGTTATTTCAATATCATTTGCGATCTTCTAGTACCTTCGCCAAAATCTTCTCATTTTAACTAGAGTAGAATCAGACACCGGAGTTTGCACATTTCTTTATAAGAATTCAAAAAAGAGAGAAGAAGAAGAAGAAGAAGAAGAAGACGCCTAGGAAATCGGTACAGGAAAGGAAAAAATTTGAAAAACAATTGAAACAAAAATGGCACTTACTAGAAGGTAAAAAGCAATAGGGATAAAATGATGACAGGAGTGGTGAGGAGTAGCATTAAACTAGTGACTGGAATATGAATTTGCATTGAGAAGGGCCACGAAGTTCGAATGGAGTTATGCGTATATATAAAAGTGCCAACAACCATCATTGCACTATGTGCGTGGTCTACAAATGTAACGTGTCCCATGCGTGAAATGTTACTTGGTTTCCTTCCCCTAAATGACACGTAAGCTTTTTGGGGCTCAAGACACCACTAGAAGAAGCCCAAGAGACGAAGTAAGGAATTTTGAGGAGTCTCTACTTGAACTTTAGCAAGCTTAAAACCGAGTTAGGAGCAACTGAGCTTAGAATAACTTGTCCCAAACAGCCACGATGTAATACCACTTGAGCTTGGTGAAGCCTAGCACTGATAAGGAAAGCAAAAGTGCCAAAGGGATAAGCTGACCAAGTTGAGCTTCAACTGCCCATGGCGTTCAAAGAATGACCAACTAATATTAGGAAAAGTTAGTATGGTAAAAATCAAATATGGGGTTAACTGACTGCGGCCCAATAGGAACATATAAAGCCTAGCAATGCAAAGATATCAACCAAGATAACCTTAAAAAGGTAAACTACCAAATCAGAACAGAAGAGTAAGGGAATAGAGCTCCTCAAAAGGAAGGTGAGTTCGATTGGAATGGAAAAGGTTAACCAAAGGAAAGCTAATCCATTACCTTAGGAGTTCAATTTCTTAATACTTTGGCGTACTCAAATAAGGGAAGATAAAGTCCAATATGAAAAGAGAATCCTAGATCACCAAGGAAATGACTCCTACAAATATAATTACACCTTCATGGGTAAAGGTATGCACAAGTGAGTATTTATAAAACTCTTCTAAGGCTTTCAAAAAGTTTTAACTTGAGCGTCAGAGTGTTTTCTGGTTGAACAACATTGATTAAAAAATACTAAAGGTGCTTTATTTTGCAAAGATCATAGGCGAGTGAGGGAGTTTGAGAATTCGGCTAAGCCAAAGGAAGCTCAGCTAGGAGGGTACGGAATTCGATTTGTAATCTTTCAAGCCAAGGCCCAAACAAGATTTGTTGTTATGCATTTTTTACCCGCACAATATATGTAGGGACCCGATCCCTTAAAATTTAAAAGGATTTATTTAAAAATCGTTGTGGTTAGTTTGGGGGAATGTGATTGAATGTTTAATTGTGAAAAAGAATTAAAACTTAAGTATGATAACGTTGCTAACAATGATTGTATGTATGGTAATGCATGATAACAATTGTTGTGAGTGATTTGGGTGAGTTATGAGGTGTTTGTCTTATGATTTGATTCATTTGTACATCATTTATGCAAGGTCACCTTCAGCGTTGGCTGCTCGACCAATCAGAGACTTGCTCGAGCGGACTAGTGGCAGAGAGTTCAGGTAAGCAAGGACAGCTCGAGTGACCCCTTGTCCATTCGAGCGGACTGTCGACGAGCAGGCTTATAAAATCACGAGTTAAGCATTTCTCTTTCATTTTCCTCTTTTCATTCTCTATCTAAACTTGTGTTAGAAACCCTACAACTTTTCTTGGTGCTTCTTAGGGTTTCCACTGCCCCATTAGTGGTGATTTTCTTCCTTATCTCTTGGTGAAACACCCATTGGAATCTCAAGTTTGGTGTTGAAAGCTTTTTTCTCACCTCTCGGTTGAAGGTCTTCATGTTTGGAGCTTGCTGGGACTCCATTATTGTGTCTTTTGCATCTAAGAGGTAGGATCTATGACTACTCATGAACATTGTTATACATGAGTCGATAATTTTGAATTTATATACGAAATCATGATAAATCTATATTTTTAGAGCCCTAGGTTAGGGTTTAATGTAAAGTATGTTAAATCCTTGATTTATGGGTGATTTAAGGTGATTGTAACTTGTTATTGTTATTGTTGGATATGGTTGGATTTGAAAGATAAGAAATTAAAATTCGGTTTTGGGTTGACCCTTGAAAATTGGGGGGTTTTGGATTGATGAATTCAATGGTGAAATTGGTAAATTTTGTGTTGTGGGATCCTATTTACATGTGTAAAATCTACGGACTTGATGATATTTAGAATAAACGTAATAATGGGTTGGGATTTTGAATAAAGCATGTGAACTTGTTGAGTTTTGGGAATCACAAGGTAATGATTGGAAGTTTTAAACTAATCTAAGCTGAATGTGTGAAATGTAAGAATGGAGAATGTCTAATTGATTTTAATCCCATGTGTGTTGGGTGTTGACGAGAAGAACAATATTGGATTGGACTCGTGTTTAGAAGTTTAAAAGTGATAATGTGAATGAACCGATTTGAAATCCGTGGATCGAAATTATGAGCTAGTCCAACTCCTCGATGAAAGTCCGAAAAACTGTACAGATTTTGATACCCTGGCCATTGGCTAATAACCAAGAATGAAGTATTAGTCGTAGTGGGTTATAGAATGCATTTGTCACTTGACGGGTCTCGCATGGTACGGTCGGTAGTAGCCATGCATGGGTCTATAAGCTCGTCCGACGTCAATTCTTAAAATTTAAAAACCATAATTGGGTTGGATACTTGGCCCACGATGAAAGACCGTAAAAAAGTACATGAATTAAATTGGGTTAGGCACTTGTCCCTTAGTGAAAGACCGTAAAATAGTCATTGAAAGAATGTTAGCCTTTTTTGCTTTTTATATAAATTTTTTTTTTATATTTTTAAAAAATATATCATAACTTTTAATATACACATCTATTTTTTATAAAAATTATATTTTTAAAATCTACTTGTCCAAATCTATCAAATAAAATTTATATTAAATATAAAATTATCTAAAAATAAATTTTAAAAAATTATAACAATTTTAAGTAAAAAATTTTGCCTTTTAGTTTAAAGTTACTTTGAACTTTTGGCTTAAAAACTACCCATATCCCATAAAATGTACTTTTTAACTTTTAAATTAAAATGTCTTAAAGCAAAAAAATTAACTTAAATCCAATTGCGAAACGAACTCTAAAGCTGATCATAATTTACAAAACCAACATAATTTATTAAGAAAATAGAACTTGGGGGAAAGCAAAATAAAATTCAGAAAATCCAAACTTTTTGATGTAGGGTACCATATCATGTGGCCCTCTTTTTTCTCCTTTTCATCATATTTTGTCAATTGAAAGTACGAAGCCAACTTTTCAAATAGTGGGGGCCAACCCATATTCCAGATGGATTATTGCATGTACATACCATAAAAGGGCCAAAAGGAAGTACTCATTTGTATAAAATCTTCCATTACCCTTGGCTTTACCTTTGGCATATAGACAAATAAATTGCATCAATGTTTTTGGAGAGTCAATAATAGATGAGACAGACTTACCCCTATTTGTACAAGGAGAGGAAAATAAACAATTTTTTTTTGGTTAAAATACATTTTTAGGCACCATGTGGGATAACTTTTTTTAGATGGCCTTTTTTTGTTTTTTAATAAAGTTTTATATGTTAGTAACACGATGATACTTTTTATATTATTCTCGTTACAAAAAACTAGCAAAGTAAACAAAAAATTGACCAAAAATAAAAAAAAAGTTCAAATAAGATTAAAAAAAACTATGTTAAGGATTTTATGTGACTTTTTTTTGTTTTTAGTGAATTTTTTTACTTTTTTCAAAACGTCTATACTTTCTGATATGTTTTATCATGACGAATCGAGAAAATAAAAAAATTAGTTCAAATAATTAAAAAAGTTTATAGGAGACGAGAAAAAAGCTGCAAAAAAGCTAAACCAAATAGAGCCTTATTTTGAACTTTTTATATATTTGATAAAGAAACAGACTTTTAAATTTCTCTTATCTATAAAATATAAAAAGAAAATAAGTAAATTGAAGAAAACTTATTAAAGACAAAAAATATATATATAAAAAGTCTTCTTTTAGACATTCCAAGTTTAATCTAATTTTCATGGCTCAAATTCGTACCATATTACCATAAGTAGATAATACAGAACTTTGTTATAATGAAAAATTTAATGTGTTTATGTTTGGTTGTAATCACTAGTTTGCATTTGGTCTAAACTTTTTATACTATGTTTTTTTTTTTTTATGAACTTTTTAACACTAGTTCAAACTAAACATACTTTTAAATTGCTCTCATAGGCATTAAAAAAAATAAAAATTTGATCAAAAAATAATTTTTTTAAGTAAAACAAAGAAAATTAGCTTTTTAAATTCTTTTCGTCACGAAGAACTAAAAAATAAAAAATTTAAACAGAAGTCTTAAAAAGACAAGAAAACCCCTAATTAACAAAAAAAAAAAAAAAAGTTAGACCAAAGGCAAGTAAGTCAGGACGTTTACTTAGGAAGTGTTTGGGATAGTTTTTAAGAGATTTTTTTCTATGATTTTTTTTATTTTCCTCATTTATTTTCTTATATTTTAGTTTAACTTTTTTTTACTGATCTCTATTTTCAAGAAATCTAAATTCTTTTTTACAAAAATTTAAAAATATACTAAAGACAAAAAAGGTCATATTTTTTAATGTTTAAGGCTTGTTTTGTATTTTCTGAACTTTTTTTTTCTTTCTATTTTTTTGATCAAATATTTTTATTTTTCTAATTACTCTTAATAAAATAAATTTTAAAACTATAAAATTTCAAACTAATTTTGCAAAAATTCACTAGAAAAACTATATATAAAAATGCTATATCAAACACAAGGGTAACATGAAAGACAAACAGTTAGGAAGATTTGAAAATTGACAAAATCTTCAGCCCACTATAGGCTGACTGATGCCCCATACCAAACTTTGTGTGTTTAGAGCAATGATCAAATTGGGCAACCATTGCCTTAAGGACTGTGCTACCCTTACCGAAGGATTTGACCGAAAGAATTTTATCGAAAGATTTGCTCGCTGGCCTGAGAAAAGAATGGCGAAAAGCAAATATTATTCTTCCACCAAAAATTGGCACACCGGACACGTTCTCCCACAGTACTCTCTAAACCACACTTCCACGCATTTTGTATGGAAATTTTATTTAAGCAGAAAAGAGGAAGAGAACAGAGGATTCTAATTTACTGTGTCAGTTTTCCCAGGAAATTAAAATCTAGGCTAATACGATGAGCAGAGAGATAAGCAAGCGGCTAATGGCCCGTTATAGAAAAATCTTTAAAATAAAGGAAAATACCAAGAAAATCTGAGAAAATGTGAAGTCACAAAACTAGGCAAGCGTGCAAGAAAATTAAAACAGATAAATCAAAAGGGAGATTGTTCTTTCATCTTCTTCTTCATCTTCTTCTTCTTCTTCTTCTTCTTCTTCGTTTTTTTTTTTTGACACAAGGACTGTAAAACTAATTGAACCAAGAACAGAAGAGTAATCCAGTGGCAGAGTTGAAAGTAGAGAAACCCAAAAATGCTACGAAAAAATTGCTACGCAAAAAATATATATATATAATGTGTATGTATCTACGTGTGTATATACAGAGGCTATGAAGTCGGATAAAGATAACAATGGCGGCGAAAGTTGCAAACCCATCAACAGAAAATCGACAAAACAGCCACACAAAAACGAAAAAAAGAAAAGAAAGGAGTTCATATTAAAAAAGAAGAAGAATAGCATCATGTTTTGGCTTACCATGAAAGAGAAGCTGAAGGTAGATAAAGATCTTCGTCAAGACAGAGAACTGAAAAGCAAGGGTGGAACTGCAACTCAGAGGCGAGCGAGCGAGAGAGAGAGAGAGAGAAAGAAACCCTTTTTCTGCAATTTTCCAAGGTTCTTGCCCAATAAGATACGTTGTTTGTTGCCTCCTATAAATTTTAATTTCTTAATCGAAGGAAAAGAAATTCCGAATCTTTTTTGAGGATTCTTTGGTGTTCTTTGGATCAGCTCGTAACTTTGTCAGTCAGATACGGCTCTATATATCTGTACAACTCTTATTAAAAGCCCTGATGGACAACTTTTGTTTTTTAACTAAAAAAATACTAAAAAGTTAATAATTATTAGTTTGATAAAAGATTAAAAAAATTAAAATTAAAATACAAAATTTTAAAATATTTTATTTAAACTAACACTACTTTTAAAATACAATGATATCTATTATTTTATTTAAAAATTTTTGTTTATCTAAAAAGATAATAAGCTTGTTGAACAAATTATTTAAATAGAAAAAACTAACCAATGCTTAATGATTAATAAATATAATTCATTAAAAATATTTTTTATTTTTATCAAATTGTATATTTAATATGTATTTTGTTTAATAGATTATGACAAGAAATTATTTCTAAAAAATAAATTATATATAAAAAAATTAAAACACTTTAAAATCTAAGTACAAAATTATGGATGTTTATTTGGCAACCCATTGGATATACTTATCACTCCCTTTGAATTAAGTTTTACTAATAAATTTGAAAACTAGGGTTGTCAAATTTTTGATTACTCTAGCAAAATTCTTAAAAAATACACTAAATATGGGACAAGTATAATAGAATTCCCACTGAGTGATGGTAACACCCATTAAAATTAATAAATAATTAATGAATTTCTTAGTTTTGCTAAACCTTGTTGGACCCACATACAATATTGAAAAAAATAACATGATGCTTAGAAAGTTTAGTTCGTGTTTGGCATTTCTAAAAATTTTGTTAATTTTTATTTTATAAAAATCATGCATAATTTAAATATTATAATTTTTTAAATAAAATAATTATAATATATTTAATTAAAAAGTAAATTTTCTTTTTAAAAAAAAAAATCGTGCCAGCAAAAATTAATGTGTGGGTCAAAGTCAAATGGAATATCAGCTGCCTAACTACACGTTTGGCATACAAATCTGGCAACTAATAATAAGCAACCCATCAACATCAAGTATGCGACCATTTTTTTAAAAAAATTACATAAAAAGTCTATTTCAATTAAAATATGTTATTTGATAAATTACATTTCACGTGATTTTTAAAAATTATTTAATTAAATAAAAAAATTTAAAACTTTTTATTCAAATTGAGCATTAATGTCTTGCATAATTCATTACATCGATTATATGTAATTGACATTAGTACTAAATACATTATTAAATAAGAATATTATTATTTTTTAAAATTAACTAAAAATTTAAATAAAATACCTTAAAAATTAGTATTTTATTTAATTTTTTTAACTTTCCAATCTTTCATTTTTTTTGTTTTTGACTAAACCAACTATGGCGATTTTTTAGTTTTTTGACTTAAAATGCCAACAAGCTATATAGACAATCGCGGCTTCAATTATTAAATATATATTTTATATATATTTCTTAAATTAATTTTCTATTTTTAGATTAAAATTTAAAATAAAATTACATAAATCGTTTTGTAACTGATTTTTTTAGTAACTTTAAACAATACTCGTTTTACAAGATTTTCTTGCTTTTTAGTTTTTATTTTTAAAAATAATGATATTACTCCTCATTAATAAACTTGAAATTGACTTATGATATGTTACAAGTATAATTAACTTGAAGAAATTTTATTTTAATATTTTAAACTTTTTTTAATAACTAATTTTTGACTGAAAAAATTAAACTGCAACAAACACTGTTATAATCTTTTCACAATTATTGAAGGTCAAACTTCATGAAAGAAGAATCAAGAATATCTAAAATTGATAAGAAAT
>JAULJZ010025378.1:0-38248 GCA_032270985.1 Heliamphora pulchella | reverse complement strand
TGCTTCAATCCATCAATTTCTATGGTGGAGGGTTAGGGTTTGTTATGGTGTTTGGGTTTCTCTCAATCTCTCTCTCTAAAGCTTAGAAAAGAAAAGAGGAAGAAGAGGGGAAAATCATAAACCCAAAAGAATGGGTTCTCACGTGGGTAATACACACACATATATATATATATATAGGATATAAATATATGCCCCAAAATTTCTCCAATGTTGCAGAATTCTCCCGGCATTTCCTGAGAGTCCGCTCGAGCGGACCCCCACCACTCGAGCGGTGAACCTTGAAGCTGAATTCTGCGAATTTTCTTAAAATTCAACTCAAATCTTCAACTTTGCTCACATTTAAATATTTTGAATTATTCACTATCAACATCATTCGTTACCACATATCACAATTTCATTTTCACATATCACTACTTCAACCATTAACGAGCAAAATTTTATAACACCTACACCCAAATTTAATTATGTCTCCTCACTAAACCAAAAATATAAAATCACAAAAATAAACACATATCGGGCCGTCACAGTTCAACCTAAAACCACTATGTTCTCGTAATTCAATCTATCACATTCTCGTTCTCAACTATACACTAATAGTTTCAAAGGTTCAACTTAAAACCTTTATGTTCTCGTTGTTCCCAATATCAAAAGTTCACATTCTCAAGGAAAAGTTTCTTCCCTGGTTCTCACCTCAGAACTCAAACTCGAAGGTTGCACAATGCCACGTTAACTCTAACGGGCCTGACCACCACGGTACCATACATTTTCATACACTATGTTCCCACACACCTTACCCCCCGCACATCATCATTTTCGATTAGTAAACTCATACCATGTACACTCATACACGGCTAAGGTTTAGTAAACTCATATTGGGCTAATAGCTATGATGTGCAACTCATACGTGTACACTCGTACACGGCTAAGATCTAGTAAACTCATACTTAGATCAAGACAAGGCATGACTCATGATGTTATGGATCCTTCCTCATCTCCATATCACAATGCACAACCCTCCCCATGCCAAAATCCCAAGTTTGTTTTGAAGAATAAAGTTCGTTCGTTGTTCATCGTTCAGCTCCATATATGTGTACTAGGTCCACTACTTATGCTTCGTTCACAATACGTCTAACTATGTCTAAACATGCTTTGAGTACCATAATAACATCAACAAGTCTCATTCATGGCAAGATACAAATATAACACATGCATTCATATATTTAAGCATCACTAATCAACTTCTTCAAAAATTTAGCATCTTAGGTACTGCTTGTAAAATTCATTTACCATACATAGAACATTTGTTTTCCATGATATTTTATGGGGTCATAGATATACATGTTTGGAACATTTCATATGTAAACCACTAAGCCAAAAGGGGTCTCTAAATAAGGTCAAAAATTCATTGAAGATAAGACGTCCAAAAATGACAGTGTTTAGTAAAATCGAGTTTTAGGAAACATCGTCCGGTCAAATCACTCCAAATAAATTTTATATGAAAGATAACTCACAAATCTACCTCTGGAAATAAGGATTGACCTTAGGGGATATTTCTAAAATTTTCTAAAAATCAGAAAAGTTGACTATTTTTCTACTCATTTGGCGTTAAAGCGTAAAAATTATGTTTCGGGTACTTAGACTTTATTTTGGGTTCAACAAAAAATCACGCATGCTAAAAAGAGTCTCATGAAGTTCCAATAAAAATATGTTTTGATGAAGACACTTTTAAGTTTACCAAAAAATTTGGCCATGATGAAGAAGAGGGCTTTTTCTTAGTTTTTATTCGGTGGACTTGTTCCTATTTTTGTCAAACTTATTTTTTGGTTTTATATATGTTATTTAAAGTCTAAAAACAATATATTATAGAAGCTATAATATTCATATATCACTCTTAATCAACCCATAGGAAGAAAACAAAACACAAGGTATCATTTAATGCACAACAACAACGCTATCTCTTATTCGTTTCTTTTTAAACCTTCTTGTTTTTATTCTTATTTATAGCTACTTAAATCATATTATTTGTTGTAGAGATGGGTTAGAATAGAAGGTTAAAGTGATTTGTAGGAGTTCTTACCTGGTTGATCTTGATCAAGGATGAAGAACTTATGCTTTAGCTTAACTTTCTTCCTTCCTCTTCTTCCTTCTTCTCCTTTTTTCCTTCTTCTTCTTCTTGGAGACTCTCTCTTTCTCTCTCTATCCTCTCCTCTTTGGATGAAAATTATAGGGGAAGAAGGGTGGATTTGGTCTTCTATTTATAGATTTGATGAAGGACTTAAGGTGTAATTTTTTAGGTTTTGTTTGGTAATTAATTAGAATAGGTTTAGGGACTTTTTCATAATTATAGGCTAGTAGAGTAGTGTGTTGTCACTTGGCTAATGATGAAGAGTTAGGATGATTTTAGCTGATTAAAACTCTTTTAGTTAAAATTAAGCAGAAAAGTGTCCAAGATACCCGAAAAGATATTTTGACACAAAAGGTGACTACTGTATAAGACTTGCTTAATTTTTTAGAGTTTAGATTTTATTTTAGAATTAATTTCGTAGAATTTAAAAATATTAAAAATATCCAATACAGCTCCATTTATACTGAAAAAGTCCAAATACAGTATAAGTTTTCATGTTCCTAATACAAATCCACCGAAAATACAAAAAGTAAATTTTTTGTACTTTTTTGGGCACACCACCCAAGGTGGCTGGCCATTTGAAGCTTCCTCTTTTTTTTTTATTAAATGATTTTGTAATTAATAATTCTTGAATTTTAAAATTTTGGGCCAAAATAATTAAATTTGGGCTTTTCTTTTATTTTTGAGTTGGGTTCAACCCATGGGCTTTCTTTTTTATTATTTTTGGGCTTAATTTGCCAATAGGGCCTTTAATTTAAGTTAAGTCATGATCTTTTCGTGGGCCTTTATTTTAGCTTTTGGGTCTTGTTGAAGTTTTGAGTTTTGTTAGAGTTTTAGTCCTCAACTCTTGTTGGGCCTAGGGTTAGACTTCCCTTGGTTATCTTTTTGGCCTTCAATGACTTCTTAGGCTAATTCCGGATTAGTCTTGGACTTAGCCTAAGTTATAGGTCCAATTTCTAAAAAAATTGAATCGTTCTATCTCGAGTTAGAGTTTACAGCGTACGCGTGACATTGAGAACTACTGTTACGATTTCACGAGTTTTCAGTTTATGTTGAGGATTCACTATTAGGGTTCTCATCTTGTGTTTGAAAATACGGGCCCTTACATCCTATCCCCCTTATACAAAATTTTGTCCCCGAAATGAAAGACGTACCTTATTCTCAAACAGTTGAGGATGATTTGCACATATGATATTTTTTCTTTTCCATGTTGATTGTTCAATCCCTCGGTGCCGCCAAAGAACTCGTGTTAATGTGATAGTCTTCCCATGTAAGTTCTTTTCTCGCTTATCTAGATTCTTTACAGGCATTTCTTCGAATGAAATATCCTCATCAATCTTAAGCTCCTTCCAGTCCAAGATGTGAGTTAGGTGCGCCATATACTTTCTTAAGAGAGATACATGAAAAACATTGTGCCCATAATTGAACTGCGGTGGTAGTGCTAGCTGGTAGGCTACTTCGCAAATCCTTTGCAATATTTCAAATGATCCTATATAGCAGAGCGATAGCTTTCCTCTCTTTCCAAAACATGTAACTCCTCTTTGGGGTCGTATCTTCAAGAAGATGTGATCTCCGATTTTGAAAGTGAGAGGTCAACTTTTTTGTCAGCTTTGCGCTATCACTAATCTCTCCTGGATGAGTTGCACCTTCTTTGTCATTTCTTGCACGATCTTTGGTTCGAAAAGACTGGCTTTTCCAATGACAGTCCAGCAGATGGGTGAACGACAAGGTCGACCATAGAGTGCCTCATAAGGTCCCATGCCGATACTCGCTTGATAACTATTGTTGTAGGCAAACTCTACCAGCGGTAAATGCTTTTCCCAGTTACCCTTGAAATCCATGACACAGGATCATAACATATCCTCTAAGAGTTGGATAGTACGTTCTTCTTGTCTGTTAGTTTGAAGATGGAAAGTGGTGCTAAAATATAAGTCAGTGCCCAGAGATTTTTGTAAGGTTCCCTAGAATTGCAAGGTGAATCGGGGATCGCAATCAGATATGATTGAGATAGGTACTCCATATAATCGTATGATCTCCTGAATATACTATCTGCTCAGGGAGTCGAGGGTAACTGTGATTCCTATTGGTAGAAAGTGTGCAGACTTTGTCAATCGGTCCACCACGACCCAGATAGCATCGTGTCCATGTGAGGATTTTGGAAGTCCGGTGATGAAGTCTATAGTTATATGTTCCAACTTCCATACTGGTATGGGCAAAGGTTGTAATCTCCCTCCTGGTCTTTGGTGTTCTGCTTTAACTTGTTGGCAGGTGAGACATCTTGCTACAAAAGATATAACATCCTTCTTTATCACACCCCACCAATATTGACGCTTAAGATCTTGGTACATCTTATTCCTCCCCGAATGTACGGCAAAGTTGGATTGATGGAAATCTTTGAGAATAGCTCCTCATAGATCTTCAACGTCAGGTATAAAAATCTATTCCAAGAACCGTAGACTTCCATTTGTATGAATAGTCCAGTTGGTTTGTTCGTTGTTTCTAGTGTATCGCGCCTTGAGATAACTCGTATCTTGATCTGTGGCTTGAGCTTCTAGGATCTTGATGAGTAATGTAGGTGCAGCTATAACAGCAAATAGACATGCTCCTTCATCGCTCTCTGTCGATTTTAGATGGAATTTGTTTAAGGCATCCATTATTTTGCATTCCCTCGAAGCTAGGCTGGCTACTAGAGTGTTAGTGTGACGCTCCATCCTTCAGGCACGTCGAAACATACATAATTATAAGTAAGGAAAATATTTTAGCCATCCATTCATAGTTACATACAATAAGTATTACCTCATTAAGAGTTTTAAACTACTCAAAATATATAACGATTACAGTTTCACAAAACATTCAACAAAAAAAATTATAATGCGCACGGGGAAACTGAACAAAAAGAACAAAAAGTGTGATCATCAAATTCTTTAATTCGCATTGTCGAGGTCGGTTAGCTCCTGCCACTCACCTCGCTCCTCGAAACCTCCTTCTTCTTCGAGTGCGGCTTCCTCAAAAAGTTCTTCTTCCTCACCTGTGGCACGAATGCCATAAACAAAAGCCCAGAAGCAAACTCTCTAAACCTTCTAACCAAACTCACAACAAAATATTCTACAACACAAATCATATAACACCCCGTACAATTTATAGTTAAGGAGACAGATAAATTTGACAATTACGACAAGGTAAGTATATATAAGAACAAGAATGCAGGTGCGTGAATCAAATGAATGTGGTGCAAATGCCCAACCCGATATACATCCAAAACCATAACATGAATTCCACGTCGGGAATTTCAGAGTAGACTTTATGGGAATTTGATCACCAAAAGTATCCTCGCCTCATTGTGAAAGGTAAACGCTCGCCTCGACTTCATGTCTCAACCATTTTACTCAATGGCAAGAGCATGGGGGTGGGCCAATAACATCCTTATTCCTTAACCTGGGCCAACTAAATGCGCACAAATCCCACCTTAAGGACAAGAATGCTCATTTGGTGTCAACCTAAAGTCAAAATTACCAAAATTAAAAGGCTAGTGATGAACCCATGGTGTATAACTCCTTTCATAATAAACAATCTTTCAATCCATTTTCAAAATTGGTAACCAGGGATGCCCTAGGTTCAAGACCACAAAAGGAATGATTTCAATATAATCCAACCCACAATGACAGGTACAAAAGGGGACTCCGATAAGCCAAGATGCAAGTGTGATAATTCTCATGGTGTGCAACATGCTTCTCATATACAACTAATTATAGCACGACATCTAAGTATGGTATAGCATAAGGTACAATTCATTAAAGCATGAAGTATAAGTATACGAAGCACAAGTGATAATTCATGAGACATAAGTTCAACCTAGCGGCATGGATTTTATTCATCAATTAATCAATTTCATACACCAATCATCAAGCATAATTCATTTAAGGTCCATACTTTCAAGTCCCACAAAAATGACATGCCACTTATACACTTAGCTAAATTAAAGTAAATGTTCAAGTGTCAAATTAAAAATCATAATAGTGTTTTGGAGTACCTAGACATGGAGTTAAGTTCTAATTTTTGGACACCAATTAGATACAAATAGTTTCTATAACTTTTATGTTTAATACTAAGGTCAGATCCTAGAGAAAATGGGTAATTTATTTCATTTAAGAGAAAACAATTCAGCACTTAACAGAGAAAATTACATAATTTAGGCCTCTATTGGCCTCAGTTTTGGGGCATCACGTCAAGGGCTATGGATCTAAATTTTGGATATGTTCTAGATTAGTGTGTCCCCTACAAGTTTTATATTTTGTGCTAAGGCTAGTTATTTGGAACAAGTTGAAGATCTTGACCATTTTACAAAATGGGTTCATCCAGCAGTAAATGGTTCAGCAGAGGGTATCTAGGGCTAATATTTGGTCAGTAAATAGTTTGATATGTTCTCTACATGTTTCATGAAAACCACCTTTGGATTTGGTTATTAAAAATATAGGTTTCTAGTCTTGTAAAAACATGTGACAAAAAGCTCTATCAGCCACATATTTACAGCAGTGTTTTTGAGAAGGGTTTTGACCTGTCAAAACTTCTTATTTTGGGCTCATTTTTTGTTGACAACAATATATACATGGGTTCTACCAATTTCATGTTTTGACCTAAGCTTGGTTCTTAGTCTAACCTTGGGTTTTTCTGTCTGTAAATCAGGATGGTCAGAATCAGACACTTTTTAGTAAAAATGATGTATCTCGAGTTCTACCTAATGAAATCACTTCTAACCAATTTTGTATGTAAGATAACTTCAAAACTAGGTCTGGACACAAATATCACACTTAGATCATTTTTCTACAAGTTGTTGTGATAAATCGAATTTCGAGGTAGAAAGTTAAAATATCCAGAAACTTAGGATTTTAGGGTTTTGATGTCTTAGCTCATGATATGTTAAGATTTAGTTTATTTTCTTTGCATACATGTACTTTTACATATATATCAGAGTTCCAAAACATATACAAGTTGTTTAAACTCAAAAATAGTCACATGCAAACTTGTCCAACAATAGATTAAACATAAACAGCCCCTATTCTATCATCACAATGCCTTTTTATTTGAGATTTTATTTTTTATTCTTGTGTGTATTATAAGAGATGAGTTGAAGAAGATTTATGTGTGAGAATAATAGAGGGTTATAGGAGTTTACTTGTTTTGAAGATCTGAAGGAAGAAGAATGGCTAGGACTTGGTTTTAAAACTCCTATAGGGCTCCTTGGACTCCTTCTTTTTCTCCTTCTTCTTCCTTCCCCTTTTCTCCCAAAACATAAAAACCACCTCAAGAACACTATATTCTGGTTTCTCTCACTCTCCTAAATGAGAATGGGGTGTTTGGGTCTTGATTTTTATAGAGAAAGGGGATAGTGGTTTTAATGATGGTTTGAAGTTTTAATTTAATTTTTCTTAAATTCTATTGGGTGCATGGTGGGTGTGCTCTATTTGAGACATATACATATCAGATATGGTAAGTGAGAGTTTTCCTGGGGCTGTTTGGGGAGGCTCAACAGCTGATTTTGTATTAATTTGGGGTTTAAATTATGTTTTGGTATCATTTTGTGCAAGAAAATACCTAAAATATTGATTTTGTGTATCTTTTTGCTATCTTAACCTACTAAAACCTATTATTTTAGTTTTTTTTTTGATTAATTTAGTATTTTCATGTATTATCATAATTTTTATAGCAATTAAATAAATAGGTGTATACTTTTAAGTCAAATTAAGCTAGTTTGACAAGAATTGACTTTTTGACTTATTTATTATGTAGGAATATTAAATAATAATATGTTTGCTTTGGTTGACTTATATTATTATATTATTACATATATTACTTGTCTAAAAAGTCTTGGGTCAAAATAATGCTTAATTTGTACAACTTTTTTTCATTTGTGAGCTAAAAAGGCAAAAAAATAACTTTTTATGCACTAATCCCAAGGTGGCTGGCCATTCAAGGGTATTTTTGTTATTTTTATTGTTAGTTTGTATTTTTTATTTAATTGTGTCTAAATATCTAATTTAGGGTGCCTATATGTCAAAATTTAAATTTTTAAAACTTTTTGCTGTACTAGATGCAAAATAGTTATTTTACCCTAATTATGAGAATATTTGATTTTCAACCTAATATTTTTTATTATTTACTTAATTTAGGATGTTAGGAGTCTTCTTTGAGTATTAGGTCTTTGCCTCTGAGTATTAGGTCTTTGCCTCTGAGTATTTAGTCTTTTTTGAGTTTTCGGGTCGAATTAGGGTTTCAAGTTGAGTTAGGGTTTCTATCCTTCTAACGACCTAAGATCTCATTAGGTAACCGTCGCTAATACTAGGGTTTGGGCTAGATTGCTACACGGGTCGTTACAAACCAGGTTGTTACAACTAGGGACCGAACCGAGTTGTTACAGAGTTAGACTTTCGACTGAGGGCATCTGCCACGACATTTTCTTTTCCTAGATGATACGACAAGGTAAAATAGTAGTCTTCTAGGTATTCCATGCAATGCCTTAGTCGCATATTCAACTCCTTCTGAGTGAAAAAGTGCTTGAGGATTTTATGATCAGTGAAGACTTCGAATTCTTCTCTATATAGGTAGTGTCACCATTGCTTCAAGGCAAAGACTACAGCTGCCAGTCCTAAGTCGTGTGTAAGGTTGTTCCTTTCATGATTCTCCAGCTGCCTAGAACCGTAGGCTACGACCTGTCCTTTCTGCATTAACATGCATCTAAGGCCTTCTTTCGAAGCGTTGCAGTAATAGTATACCCTTCATCTCTCTCAAGGATGATTAAGTTAAGTTAAGGGAACTTGTCAACCTTTTCTTAAGTTCTTGGAATGAGCTCTTGCACTTCTTCATCCATAAATACTTCACTTCTTTCTTGGTCAGATGGGTTATAGGCATTGCAAATCTAGAAAAATGTTGGATAAATCTTCTGTAGTATCCGGCTAGACCTAGAAAACTTTGAATTTCAAATACGAACTTGGGCTGCTTCAATTCCAATACGACTTCAACTTTGGTTGGGTCTACTGCCACTCCATTTTCAGAGACCACATGTCCTAAAAGTTTCACTTCTTTTAACCAAAATTCGCATTTACTAGCCTTTTCATACAACTTATTCTCCCGTAAGGCTTGTAAGACTATTCTCAGATGTTGCTCTTGTTCTTCTTCAGATGTAGAGTATATCAGGATGTCATCGATAAAGACTACAACAAACATATCGAGGTAGGGTGTGAAGATTTTGTTCATCAGGCTCATGAATACTGCAAGTGCATTGGTTAAACCGAAAGGCATTACTGTGAATTCATAATGACCATAACGAGTGCGAAAATCCACCTTCTGAATATACTCATCCTTGACCCTTAATTGGTGATACCCATGTAATAACTAGAACTCAAATATATGAATAGAAAGAAAAAACATCTCAAAAGAAATAAAATCTCGAACCTAAGTTCGGTAAGAAAAACTGGCCCGACCATTTAACCTTTTTGAGCCCGAGACTCGGGATAGAGTGGGAACCATGTAAGCATATATTAAAATCCTAATATTGAGGATAAGAATTCAAAGTTTAAGTCCAAGTTGTTTAAAACAAGAGTTAATCTCGAAAGGTCAAGAAACGAACCTAAATACAAATACTCAAATTTTTTCCTATAATTAAATTAAAAAAATTATTTTGATATATATATATATATATACTCAAGTGGCTAACCACCTAGGAAAGTGTGCCCAACATGGTGGCCAAGTTTCATGAACCTAAGTTAACTTAAAGTAATTAATGTTAGGCAAATTAACCCATGGTTAAGGAAGCTTCTCAAGCAAGCTTTTTCCATGAACTTTTTCTATAAAAAAAGGCAATTAAACCTTCCATTTCCCTTCTCTAATTCGTCCATAGTGGGAGGAGAGAGAGAGAGAGAGAGAGAGAAGAAGAAGAAGAAGAAGAAAAGAGAAGAAAGAAGAAGTAAGAGAAAGAACCAAGGAACTTTAGTGGAATCCATGGATGCTAAAGCTAATTCCTTGATCCATATCATCAAAGAGTGATCTATATAAGGTAAGTAAGACTCTAACATATCTGGTTTTATACCTATCAAATCTCTATTTCATCATTTGAAAACACCAATCAAAGATCAAGAACCGAACATGAATCGAAAAGGCGTCATGGTGCGATTTTATGACTGTTTTGGTGTGGTTGTTGTGTTTTGAGGTTTTCATTAGGTTTTCTAATGGATCCATGGCATGAAAAGGTTCTGGAGTTATCATAGTTGAGTGTATAAAACATGGATATAAAGGAAATGGACCAACCATTGACACACATGATGCTAGGAGACTAGATCTAAACATGGCCTGTAAGTTGAGCCTTTCAACCTCTCTGCCTTGATCTTTGAAACTTCATAACTCAATGTAGAAATATGATCTTAGCATGTTCTTTATTTCCACATCTAGAGGTTTGTGTTACCGTTCATGCAAAATTGGTTTGAACTCATTTGAGTGAGTAGAACTCGAGATATTGCATTTCTACCAAAGTGTGTCGGTTTCAGACCAATTAACTTTGCAGACCCAAACACCCTAGCTTATATTGCGATACGAGTTTTTATAAAAACATAAACATTATAGATAACATATATATCTAGCTACCTACCAAAAAGGAGCCTAAAATATTGAGATTTGATAGGTCAAAAATACTCTGAAAGTCTCTGTTGTGGTTCAGCGATTAAAAGACTCTTCTATCACATATTTTTGTATGATCAAAAACCCCTATTTCTATTGTCATACTCCAAATACGGACTACATGAATATTGTAGGTAACATATTAAACTACTTGATGTACAAATATTGGACCTAGATATCTCGGGAAAGTCCCTCAAACTTGTTTCGAACTCTCTGTTCAAAACTGGTTCTGCTGAGGGTTTGGTGGCTAACAGAACCTATTTTACAATATGGCTTATATCTTTAACTTGTTTCACATAACTACCCATAGAATTCTTCGTAAGACATGTAGGGGACATGTTAAGCTAGAACATATCCAAAAAATGAGCTTGCTTTGAATTGATTTGATGCCCCAAAACTGAGACCAACAGAGACACGTTTCTGGAAAATTTTCTGTGCAAGTGCTGAACCATTTTTGTCTGCATCAAGTTTTTCACCTAGTTGCCTTAGGTTTTGGCTTTGGTCTTAAATATAAAGGTTGTAGTGACTATTTTAATCTAAAGCTTCACCAAAAATCATAATACAACTCCAAGTCTAAGTAACTTAAAATGCAACGGTACTTTAAGATTTAATAATTTGGAAGAGAGTAATAAATGGTTAAGTTAAATCCTTAAACAAGTGAAGGATTTGGTAAGTGCGTAGTACCCCATAAACCTAAAAATAAAGTAACCATGGTCCCAAAAATCAAAGAAAATATTCGACGGTCCGAATCATTTTAGTTTCACATGCTAAACGGGGAGGGTTCCGTGTTTACAGTTAAGCCATGTTTACTTGCTAGGCATGGAAGTTTTGTTATCCGAGGAGCAAGCTTACCTCGTTGACAAAGGCTCGGTTTGTACGCATATAAGATATGGTGAGAGTGATTAGCCATTATCTTAAACTTGAGTTTATGAAAATGATGCTTGAAAATACTTTGAAGCACATGTTCTGAACTATGACCAATTTTGATGATCGCATGAACTCGTTGTTTTCAAATGCCATGATGTTTTTAATTCGAGTGTGCTATCCATGATATTTTGAGCAAGCATGATGATATTAATAAAGAAATTGTCAATGTTGTGTTGTTGTTTCCAAAGTGCCAAGTTACAAGGGTTTTCGGCCCTTTATTTACCATTATGAGGGAGGTTACCCAACTATGAGTTTTTCATTTGTCTCTATAAGGGAGGTTTCCTGTTAAGCGGGGATTTTTGCCTTTAAGACTTTTAAGCTGAGTCCCAGGTTTTAGCACATACCACTCGTGCTTGGTAAAGAGTGGCCCTCATTTTATCACGTTGCTATTCGTGCATTGCGAATTGAGGTTGCGTTACCGTCGAAACTCCCAGTCGTGAGGTTGACGACTACTTGGACACTGTTGGGGTTTGAGTCTAGTTTTAAGAAAGTGGTTTTCATTTTAAATTCTAGCGGTTGAGCCAGGAAAATTTTTCCTGTTGGAAGTACTGAGAAGGTTTTGTAAATCTGTGATATTTTTCATCTTCAAGCGAATGCATTAGTTTCTTGGTTTTTGTGGAAAATGTGATGAACTATTTTTAGAAAGAGTTTTCAGTTATCCTTAACTAAATAACTGTCTTTTTTGTTCATGATAATGCTAAGTGCGCTCTCCTATAACCTCTGTGATTCAGATAATAGGACTGGCTAGGAGTTGGTCCACCACAGGCATCGTCGAGTAGTTTTGGATCTGGTGTTGGGAATCATTTTGGTTCAATTTTTCTTTTATTTAGTTTTTAGTTTTGGTAAAGTTTCATGTATAAGACTTGAAGGTTTTTGATAATTTAGACTTAATGTATTCCCTTGGGATGGTGAATCCCTAGTGACTCATGTTTATCCCTTTTGACATTAGGGATTGTGGTTGCTTAGAAATTCTTGTTTGGTCTTTTAATATCATTATGTCTTGTCTTTCTCTTTAGCTACTGGTCTGCGGTAGGATCACATCCCTCTATACAGGTTTGGTGTCTTGTGGGAGTGGAGTGTTACATTTTAGTATCAGAGCCCTAGGTTATAGGTTCTATAGACTTACCAGAGTGTGGTTTGTGGTGGACTGTAGGTTAAGTGTGTCAACTCGCAATTTGTTGAGAAGAGTGGTTTAGGCCTGGGGTTATCATACCTTTGCCTTCGAGCATTTGACTGACTGGCTTTGAGGTCCATTTGGGAAATGCGTTCTGCAGATGTAGAGTCTTAATTGGAAGTCTAAGCAAGTTATTAGATTGGGGAGATAACCTGGGAGGGGTCTTGTGTTGCTGTCGATTTGTGAAGTCTATGTAAGTTATCAGATTGGGGAGATAACCCGAGAGGGGTCTTGTGTTGCTATCGATTTGTAAAATCTAAGTGGGTTATCAGATTAAGGGAGACGACCCTTGTGTCATTAAAACCTTTCGTAGACAGTTTGTTCTTTTCCTTATGTCTATAAGTTGGACTCCTGTGTCGAGCCTTAAGTTATAGCTTCCCGACGATAGGAAGGAGCATGGAGAAACTCAGATGGAGCGTCATTCAACCCGGACCAGTATAATGAGGCATGACAAGAAAAATCTCTGTAAGTGGGACCGATAGAACCTGACCCAACCGCTAGGATGTTGGAGGCGATCGTAAGACTAACTGAACAAAATGCAAGTTGGATCACAATGTAAGCTGATAGGAGCAGCAACTCCTTAATCAAATAATTTAAGGATCTGGGTATAAAGGAGTTCACAAGAACCCTTAGCCCCGTAGAAGTAGAAAACTGGTTGAAAGATGTTGTACTTAATCTGGATAGGTTGGGGTAGATGCAAATAATAGGTTTGTCCTCGTAGCTTTTATGTTTAGGGGAGAAGCGTATCACTGGTGGGAAGCCACGGAGCGCTTACTAAAGATGCTGGTGCTAGGAGTTGAATCTCCCGTACCTTAGAGAATCACTTGGGATCGTTTACAGAAAGCGTTTGACGAGTAGTACAAACCCATAAACTACAAGCATGAGAAGGAGCAAGAATCTATCGACTTGGAACAAGAAAGGATGACTGTGGCAAAATACGAGATGAAGTTTATAGAGTTGTCACGATATGCCACCCAGCTTATGCCTGATGAGAAGACAAGGTGTAGAAGGTTTAAGAAGGGACTAAGTTTTTTGATTAGAACAAGGATGACGATTCTCGAGATGAACAACTACGCAAGATGGGTGAATATAGCACAAGATGAATTGCAATGTGAACCAAAAGGACCAGTAACTCTTTAGTTAAACAATTTAAGGATTTGGGTACCAAGGAGTTTGTGGAAACAGTTCGTCCCGCTGACACTAAAAATTAGTTGAGGGGTGGAGTGCGCATTTTAAATAGACCGAGTTGTTCTGTGGTAGGTTCTTAAGTACCAATTTATATTGGTTTGACATCTAGACTGTGTAACTCTTATGGAGTTAGTATTCGATTTCTGTTGTGGTATCAATGCGAGTTGCTAGGAAGATACTCTTGAAAATCTTTTGTGATCTGACTCGTTAGGGTAAGCTTATTTAGATTGGTGCGTAAATGTTGCTTTATGGAGAAGAAATTTTCTTATGAGAATGTGTGGACTCTATGTATGAGAAGTTGAGGGGTGAAATAATTTTATTTTTTTCCCGTGGAGTTGCATAGCAACTTAGTGTGAGTACATCGAAGGACTAAGTGTTAGGATGGGAAT
The DNA here is from genome assembly GCA_032270985.1 of Heliamphora pulchella. Classification (NCBI taxonomy): domain Eukaryota; kingdom Viridiplantae; phylum Streptophyta; class Magnoliopsida; order Ericales; family Sarraceniaceae; genus Heliamphora; species Heliamphora pulchella. The sequence continues at coordinate 23,778 of JAULJZ010025378.1, read as the reverse complement.
AGTGAATGCGTAAGTGAGAGTATATGAATTAATGGGTATAATTTTTGGTAATTGGCCTTCAGTGAATCAAGTGCCTTAGTAAAATGCGGGTAAGATGAAATAGTTAAAGTGTGAAAGTGGTTTTTGGTTCGGTTGTGTGGCAGAGAATGAGTGAAGGGATTGAGTGATGATGGTAAGAGATTTTAGAATTAGGAGTTAGTACTGTTCGGTTAAAGGATTGTTGGGTGAGTGGTACGTATGTGAAGGAAAGATGCGAATGTATATTGTATTATGATGAGGGTTGTGAATGGGTTCATATGAGTAAGCATATACCTGTGGAGAATTTAGTCTATGTTGTAAGTTTAGCCCTAGTGACGCATTAGGTTTAAGTGGCGGTATTAGTCTTCACGGTCGTAAAGCTAGTGTGGTAATTAAAAGTGTATGTAAAGATTATGTGTTGAAGATAGAAGATAGGGAGATGTTGGTAGATTTGATACATTTGGTTATATCTGAGTTTGACTTGATTCTTGGGATGGACTGGTTGTCATCATACCATGCGTCGCTAGACTATTTTAGGAAAAGAGTAATCTTTTGGATACCTGAGGAGGAGGAATTCGTTTTCCAAGAGGACAAGAGTAGAACACCTATTTGTATCGTGTCGGCCACTAAGGCTTCGAAGATGTTGAAAGGGGTTGCCAGGGTTTTTTTTGGCACATGTGATGGACGTAGAGATGAAAGAAAAGAAGCTTTCGGAGGTACCAGTTATTTGTGAGTTTCAAGATGTTTTTCCAGTTGATTTACCAGGTTTACCCCCAGATCGAGAAATGGAGTTTACAGTTAATCTATATCTGAGTACAACGCCCATATCTATTCCTCCCTATAGAATGTCATCGGCTGAGCTACTAGAGTTGAAGGAACAATTACAGGAGTTATTAGAAAAATGATTCATCTAACCTAGTGTCTCACCATGGGGACCACCTGTAATGTTCGTGAAAAAGAAGGATGGAACACTGAGGATATGTATCGATTATCGACAATTGAATAGGGTGACCATTAAGAACATGTATCCTTTGCTTAGGATAGATGACCTATTCGACCAGCTACAAGGAGGAAGAGTGTTCTCAAAGATAGACTTGAGGTCAGGATACCATCAATTGAAAGTGTGGAAGTTTGATGTACCCAAGACTGCCTTTAGGACCCGTTACGGGCATTATAAAATTGTGGTGATGCCTTTCGGGTTAACGAATGCGCCTGCGGTGTTTATGAACCTGATGAATCGAGTGCTTAGAAGTTTTCTAGACCAATTCATGATTGGGGAATCATAGTTAGAGAATCAACCAAAAAGGTATTCTTCTAAATTAACTGTGGTTGCATGGGTTTTTATTTTGATCGTTCGATATCAAAAGTTTTATCTGGAGCCCGTTTTGGCAATTGCCCATCCATTTATTTTTTTATCAAAAATTATTTACAAAAACAATGATCTTGGTAGTTTTTCCTCCAACATATACATGCTTCAAGAGCTCCTCCGAGACAAGCAAGAGCACAAACAAGGCTTGAGAAGTATGGTATGAATATTAGGATATTGAGTGGGAATTAATTTTGGTAGAGTTTTGTTATCCTGGATCCTTCTCTCTCTTTATTTCTGTGCAAAACGTCGCCTACTTATAGGCAAGTTGGGAGACCTGACACCCTTTGGAATGCTTCCACATGTCCAAAAAGGGTTAATAGTGACGGCCGCTACCTTTTTGCTTTTGTACAATATAGGTTGCTACCTTTATGGTGGTAAAAAGGACAGTCGTGACGTTCAAAAGTCATAGCCTGGATAAATAGGCAACGAGCGTAATAAAAAAAGTCACAGCTTGGTTTAGAGTTTTCAAAAAGGTTACGGCCGTGAGAGTAAGGACACGGCCTATTCTATGTTTTCAAAAAAATGTGGTGGCCGTGAGGATAGGAATGTTATGACCTGAAGGATTTTTAGGGCTTTTGGGTTTTGAGCTATATGCGTGATTTTGCTAGCTTGGGAGTATCTTTGAGCATGATTCTCATACTTTCGTCATTGGAGCACATTCGAGACGAGTGCCTAAGATTCGGCTTGGTCAAATTGGGGTGTCTACAGTTGCCCCTCTTTGATAGAGCTTGCAGCAACTCACGATGCATGTAAATGTCAAAGCTCTAGAGACAAATCAATTGAATATGCCACCAATCTTAGGTATAAATAAAACATGCAGAAAAGCGTGGTCGAACCCGAGTTTCCATCGAGCTTCTTATATACCCTATTGTAAGGGATCAGACCGATCGTAGTTCATGGGGCAATGCATATGGTGCAAATAGGCTAACCATGATGTATGGCAGATGCAAAACATGGTGCAGGTCTAAGGTATGAGGCAAAACATAGGAACTTTAAAAGGTCAAGTCAGGACCTGAAGAAGTAATCAATCAATTCAATGCTTTAAGAAATCCATCGGATGTGCCTAGGAAGCAGGGCTTAGGGTACCTAAAACACTAGGGCTTGATGAAGAGGTATGCCTAGTGTTCTAGGGCTTTGAAAGAAAGGGATGTCTAGTCATCTAGGGTTTTAAGGAGGAATGCGTAGTCATCTAGGGCTTTAACGAAAGGCATGCGTAGTCATCTAGGGCTTAAAATAAAGGGACCAAGGAAGCTAAGGTCAATTTAGGGTCATGCGGAGACTGATAAGTCAATTTAGGGTCATGAGATGAACCAAACACTTGAGGGGCCAGCTTATCAGTTTTAGGTCATGATGAGGACCGTTAAGGGTAAAGGGGTAAATTTTGGGTCATCAGAGGACTAAAAAGTTAGTTTAAGGTCATGAGAAGGACCAAAGGTACAAGGGAGCATTAATAATAATAAAGAAGGGTTAAGAGAGCTTTTGATTGCTCAAAACCCACACGAGGTGACTCCAAGGTCTAAACAAGGGGAAAACGGAAATAAACAAACAAAGAGGTCGTCACTTTTATATGTTGCGGCCTGTAGTATTTTAAGGAGATAGAAGCCTGAACATAGAGTTTATAGCCTTGAGAAACCATTGGGAAAATGACACAACCGTGACAATACAAATGGCAGCCTGGGTCAAGTTATTGCGGCCGTTAGTTTAAAAAGAAGCGGAGCGCATAACCGTGAGGTCGATAGCAGATTATGAACCTGTGACAGGTTAGAACTTTCATTCGCACGAAGCTTCAAAACTCTCTCTTCTTACCAGTCCTATCACTCTCTCGACTCTCTCTTGCTTCTCTCTCACATCTCTCTCTCTCTCTCGACTCTCTCTCTCTCTCGAGCTCTCTCTCCCTCTCGGCTCTCTCTTTCATGAGCTCTCTCTATCTCTCTCATGCTCTAGCGATGTTTTTTCTCTCCCTCCTCTCTTGGTTTTCTCTGCGATTGTTGAAGACTTTTGGTTTGTGGATGGCAATGGTGCCGGTGGAGGTGGAGGTGGAGGTGTCGTGACTGATGGTGGAGATATTGGGGGTGTTGTGGCACCAGTTGTTCGTGACAATGGTGGTGATGGTGGTGCTGATGGGGACGATGATCTCCTACTCGAGGGAGGAGGAGCGCCGGGTATGCCGGAACACTTTGATGCCGGGACTTACATCTCTCTTCTTCACCGGTTGCAAAAGCTGGCTATGAAGAGGTTCATCCTTTCGGACGTGATAGCGAAGTGCGAGGTCCTTCTCTTGCATCGCGAGGATCACCTCTCGACGAGGAACCTTGAGGTAAGTATCGTTTTGAACACTTACATTGATTATTTCATTTGACATTGAATTGCATTGATCTACGACTTTAGATATTAAGTTTGAATTGAATCAATCTTGATCATTGAATTGGTTGTTTGGTTTAAATTGTGGAGTTCAAGATTTGAAATTGGTGTCGGAGTTGGTTTGTATCTTGGACTTAACTAGGTTTAGACCTTGACTTGAATTGGATGAACCTTTGCTCTTGGATGGGATGAGTCTTTAAATAATGGGACAAAACTTTGAACTTTTGACTAAAACAACCTTTGGATTGAAAAACTAATTTTTAGATGACTCCTTAAAACTTTGAATTTGGATGAAAATGGACTTGGGTTAAAACGAAACTCTGAATCTTCAAACTTGGATTGAAAAATGATCTTTCGAATTGAATCTTGAACTTGGATTGACTGTTGAACTTGGGTTGAACGTTGGACTTGGTTCTAATGAAACTTGAATTTTGGATGTAGAAAACTCAGACTTTGTAGAAAATGATTTGAGGTTAAATTCAGATTTTGGGTTTGGGTTAGGTTGAAACTGATTTTTGACTTTTGAATTAGGTCACATTAAGTGGGGCTTACTTGAATTGAATTTAGATTGGGCATGAGCTTGCTTTGTATTGAATTTCAAAATTTGGTTAAAATTTGAAAATTTTTGAACTTTGGCACATGTCTTGTGTACGGGTTGGCTATAGGTTTAGGATGCGTTCGAGTCAAACTTAAAAGTTGAATTGAAATTTTTTTTTATTTTTTTTAGTTTGAATTCTGAAACGAATCTTCTGGAATTTGGATTGAACTGGATAGATCTTGTGTTAGAACAAGTTGGATTTGAGCAGAGTCAGATTTTAGATTAAGCTTTCGAGTTAAGTTCAAGTCCTAACGTTTGGAGATTGAGATTGATTTTGGAATTGCGTGAAGTGAATCATTGGTTGTGAGTTTTGTTATTCGTTTAAAATAAATTGGTCTTAATGAAGTTTTCAAATTTTAAGCAAGTAAATTAGTCGTCGTCTTTCAAGAATTAAAAACAAATCCCAGATTGGAAGGAAGTTACATCTCTTTCTTTTTTCTTTTTTTTTTAAGTTTGAAACTTGGATTTTGAATTTTGAGGGAAGTTTGGGTTACCTATGGTTGTCTTGGGATCCATTTAGCGGATTTGTTGCTTTAATCATTGTTTATTAGTAAAGAATTCTGTTTCAATTATCTTTATCGCGCATTTTGATTTCAATTTTTGTCATTGTTCCTGTCATTGTTTTTGTTTACTGATTCGTTTGAGGTTTTGGTGGATTCTCCGATGTCCTAGAGTGATATACAGTGCTCCCACCATGTAGCCGAGAGATCATTGACCGAGTCATCTTCGGCAGCTTCATTTCCACGCAAGAGGGGGCCAGCAATGACCAGGTCACCCTTACAGCTTTGACGGAGAGGTGGTGGGACACCACCAACACCTTCCACCTTCCCACACTCAAGGTGACTCTCACTCCTTTAGACTTCTCTCTTATCACTAGGATTCGGGTAGGCGGCGACCTGATCCCATTCGACCCAGAAATCTGTCGGAACCTCGAGGCACTCTTACACCTTCTTAGCCACGTGCCCCCTTCCATTAACAAGGGGAGCATATGATACACGTGGCTGAAGACGACCTTCCGCCATTTTACCTGCTCCGAGGTCCACCACTTTGAGTGGGTGGCGCGTGCATTCCTTCTCTATATGTTTTGAATATCCTTATTCCCGAACTTGGAGAATATAGTGCACCTCCACTACCTCGCTGCCATGGTGGTGGCAGACCAGATCGACTCCTTTGACTGGGGAGGAGCTGCACTGGCCACCCTGTACGAATACATGAGCGCAGCTACCTAGACTTCTAATCTGAGTGTCGGCAGATACTGGCGCATCTGGGAGGTATGTTTACTTTCTCTCTTTTTAGTACTTTCCTTTCTTATTTCCATGTCTGCGTATCTGATTCAACTTTACTGATGCTTCTCTTGATTTTCAGCCGCTTTGGGCTTATGAGTTCCTGAGCATACACCAGCCAGTGAACTCATGTGATGACCCCCTTGTGATCCACCGGGCACTTCAATGGGCTAGACACCATCGAGGTACGAAGCCTAGCGGCAAGGACTCAGATGATGACCGCCTTTTCCTTGACAGCCTTACTCTCGACCGAGTAAGTTACTCATGCTTTAAGTTCACTCACACTTCTCATTTTCTACACATAGACTGCTTGCTGACATGTTTCCTTTAACTTTCAAGTCCACTGGGACATTTGGGTGGGCATAGAGGAGCAAGCTGGTGCTAATTTGATGTAGAGCTGTGAGGTCACCAGGACCCGTGTCTTGTTTAAGGGGCCATTCTGTAAAGAGTGGGACCTTGGTAAGCTCGTCATTCGACAGTCCTTGGGGTATGATCATTTTCGTATTCGGAGGACACCTCTGGTGGGGATGCGTCAGACCGACACACTCCGCACAGCCGAGATCATCCGAGCCATGGTGGGCCTCGATGCTGCTATGCTGATCGAGGGCAAGGATCGTGACTACACGGTCTTTGCCTGAGAGAGGTTCATGCCTACCATAGGAGCTCGTGCTGTTGTGCAGGGTCCTCCTCTTGTTGCTCTGAGCCCTGTACATCCCGAGCTTTCCTGACCGGTGGACATTTTTATGGATGGGGTTCTTCATCAGATCTGGATCCCTGAGCGAGCGGCCCCAGAGATTTTCCTTCCCCCTGGCGCTGAGCAGGTACAACATCCCTCCTTCCATTCTCGACACTGTTACTTGTATCTGACTGTGATGATCTAACTGTACTAATTCCCATATATGATTGATCCTGACACCTGATTACACTGACTTATTTATTCTCTTGATAGTTGCATCGGGAGTAGTGCGACCAGTCCTTGCACTTGACCACCTGGTTGAGGGTGTTGGTCCGTCGTTGGGATGCAGCCTTCCGAGCTCATAGTTTGGAGCCCCCTACTCCTCGGGGTGGCCCCATTGCGGTATTTTCTGCCTTTCATTCTTGCTTTCTTTTTTATTCCTATTCATCTGCCTTAGCTGATGTGCCCCTTTTTCTTCTTTCAGCGTGGGCGTGGTGGAGGGCGAGGACTCGCAGTGGTCGCACAACACCTGCCGCCCCAGCTGCATCTTCTAGACAGACTTCTGCTTCTACTGCTACTTCTTCATCTCGGGCTCAAACTCCCAGTGTTACACAGATGATCGGCAGCTCAGAGGAAGCGGAGGAGATCGGGTCGATATTTGGAAAGTCGTCTCAGGGAGGCCACGTGGTTCGAGGGAAGAGGACCTGGCGAGAGTGACCATCCTAACCAGCTATTGATTTCCTTCATTCTTCTTCTTTTACGATTTATGGAGGTCTGCGTGCCCGTTCCCTTTCGGGCCTACGTGCCCTCTTGTCACATTTTGATACTTTATTCTTGGTTCATTATACTGATACACTATCTCTGATTCACCATTGCATAGATACATACTGATACATCAATGCACTACACAGATATTATGATGGCGCCTGCGTGCCTTTGATATTTTGCAAAAATATACTAATGGGGCCTGCTGCCTTCGATTTTTCTATCAGCCTGCGTGCCACATCACACATTCATATATTACTCTACTTTTGTTGGGTTGAGCCTTCATGCCTTGTGGTTTGCACTTTTTAATTATCATGGATGCTTAGACTCTTTTATGACATGCAAACTACTCTTGAATGCTTAGATTTTGATTATGCATGATGTATGACTTATAAGTTATGATCTTGTCTTATGAACTGCTTTTCTTGTTGTGAGTTGCTAACAAGTGCACAATTTTAGTTTGGAGCATATTGGAAAATGGGGATAGCCTGCTAAAAATTTTGCATAAAAAAAAAGATGGCAGCCGTGAGAATGAATATGGTGGCCGTTGGTTTTAGATATAGCGGCTTGAACTTCGGTGAACAATAGTTCACGGCCTGGATTTTGATTGTTACGTTCGCGAAGTTTGGAAGAACCAATGTAACAACCATAAAGAAAAGATATGGCGGCCACGAGAAATAAGGTGACGGTCGTGAGTAACCTTTTTGGCGCAAAATCTCAGGCAGATTTTAGGTTTCCCTCCTTTTTTACTCTATAAAAGAGTGACACTACTCCAGATCCTACTGTACTGTATATTAGGCATTTTCCTTGCATTCTTCATGGCCCACTCCTATAGCAACTCCTTATTGGCTTGGATGGGCAACTTCTCTCCAGTTAAGCACGGGAACTTTCTCAACTTTAGCCTAGATGTGCTATTCTCCTTTCAAAGCATGAGGGTTGATTGGCATCTACTTCGAGGGGCTACCCAACTGTGGGATCCCAAAATGCACGTTATTTGCGTCGGCAATGAGGAGTTATATCCGACCGTAGAGGATTTCTCTACTATCCTTGAGATCTCGGGTCGCGATGAAGTGATAGTCCCTGCTCATTTCTCAACTGCTAGAGACAAGTTGATGCAGCTTTGTGGTTTTTCCCATCGTGAGGCTACTTTGATTACTCATGGTGGATCCCTTGATGTGGCTCGGATCATAGACCACTTTGGGCCGCGGTGGTCCCTTGGCGACTTCCCTTTTCAGCTTCAGCATAGGTACGCTTTGTGCATTTTTCTTTTAGCTCGCTTCCTCCAGGAACCTTCAGATGGGTAGGCTAGCTCTTCTTTGGTGACGTGGCCTATCAGATTCATGACGGTCGGGACCCTGTCATGTTGATTCTGGCTGAGACGCTTCGGGGGCTTGATGGAGTCCATGCTGAGGATGCTCCTTATTTTGCTGGTAGTGCACTCTTACTGCAGGTATTCACTCATCTCTTCTTTTTCTGTATTCTCTCAAATTTTTTCACTCAGCTCTCCTTTTTCCTTATTTCTCTCAGGTTTAGTTGATGGAGAAGGTGAATTTGTTGAAGAAACTTGTATCTGATACTTATAGCATTAAGTCATTTATTTGTCGTCAAGTCTACCGACTTTACTCTACTGAAGCTGATTGGAAGGATTATCTGAGTTCTTTGACTAGGGAGGACATCTCTTAGCTATGCCCCTGGCTAAAGATATCTTCTATGACTGTTTCCACTACCGGTCACTCGGGGGTCCTGATGGTTGGAATGAAGTTGGCCACCTTCTATCATCCTTAGCGCATTCTACGACAGTTTGGGCGTACCCAGATCTGTTCCGAGACTTCTATGAGCCATCTGTACAGTCATCCTCACGGAGCCCCTTTCCTAGGTCAGTATCACCAGGCTTAGACTTCTCGATTGAGGATACCAATTGCCAGGGACTTCGATAGCAGGCTTTCTGAGGTTTGTAGGGTTTGGTTACAGATAGAGATAAAGCGCGAGGCAGGATAAGGAAGAGATGCAAAGAGAAGGAGGACTTGACTTCTTTTTCTCTGTCTCAATATCTATGTTTACTTTCCTTTTTATCTTTTTAGGATGAGGACTTGTGAGCCTCTCTTATATCTTTTGATATCTGTATCGGTAAACTCATTAATGAAAGTCTCTCCACTTTAGGTTTGCGATGGCTTTTTAAATTCTATTCTTATAACATAATCACTTTATTAGAGAAACTTAAAACAAGCTTTTGCATTGATCAACTTATTTGAAGCACGATTACAAGGAGGGAATTCTAAACAAAGGTTTCGGCCGAACTTTGGACATAAGAGGCCTACGTATCCCGAAGGAAGAAAATCAGGCCATAACGTAGTTCAAGGCGTGGTTAATACTCGAGTATTAAGGCTCTCCTTTTGCGGGCTTTTCCCTCAAGGGTAGAATCTTCTAAGCTAGTCTGAATTGATAGGTGTAGAGAAAACATTCCCGTTTAAGTCCATTAGAATTGCGACACCTCCTAACATGTGGGTTTTAATAAGATAGAGTCTGGCCCAATTGGGTTTGAACTTGCCCCTAGGGTCGAAAATTGGAGCTCTGATCTCTTTGAGAACTAAATCACATTCCTTTAAGTTTCGGGACTTAACCTTCTTGTTGAACGCTCGAGCTATCCTCCTCCGATACCCTTGAACATGAAATAGTGTTTCAAGTCTTCTTTTGTCAAACAAGAGTAATTCTTCAAATCTATTCCTCTCCCATTCTGTCTTGGGAATTTCACTCTCTACCATTATTCTTAAAGTCGGGATTTCTAATTCAATAGGTAGGACTGCTTCTATTCTGCAAACCAAGGCATACGGTGCGGCCTCGATTGAAGTTTTAATCGATGTCTGGTATCCCCAAAGTGTAAATGGTAGCTTTTCTGGTCAATCCTACTTCCCTCTATCATTTTTTTGAAGGATTTTCTTAGAATTCTTATTTGCGGCTTACACAGCCCCACTGGTTTGTGGTGTTAAGGTTGCATACTGAAAATCATATTTTTAGTATTTAATTTTATTTTAATAAAATTAAATTTTTTATTTTATGACAATCTTAATGAGCAATGTATGCAATGTTATTTATTTAATATTTTGCATGAATTTGCTTTATTCTATACAGTATTTAATCTAGTATGTAAATTACGGCTTGCACACAAAAGGCCAAATTTTAGATTTTTGCAGAATATAAGAACTTGTTCATAGTTTATATGAAAATGGACATATTATCGATACGACTATAGCACAAACTTTTAGTAGGCCTGTCTTGGTTACAATGAATAGATAATAGCGTCGCCTATTATTCTGACTCTCTGTGCTAGTACACTTTCTGTGTATTGAACGGACACATTAGGGTAATTAATTTTATACCGACTATATAAATTAATTTACACCCCAATGTTATTACGAAGAGTCCGATCTTATATGGGTCTATATTCCCGGTGAATTAGATAGCGGTATTATTTATATGGTGAATATTAATTATTGATGGAATCTACATCTCGAATGATCGGGATTGGCGATACCCCTTTAAGGAGGCTTATAAGTTTTAATCTGGCCAAACCCTGCAGGTGGATTTAATTATCCGGTGGTCTAACAAGTTAAGCGAAAAGGCTTAAGGAATTTCAAATATGCCGACTAAATTAAATTATCAGTAATTAAATTTAATTAGTGGGTATCAAAAATTTTAACGTGGAGAGATGAGTTAAGCATTTAATAATAAGAGTTCAATGCAAGAAGGTCTTGAGATTATGGCTTAGAGTGTAATTACAGTTCTTTAGTGGTGTAAATTGTAATTTAGTATTTTATAAAAATTACAGAAACCACTGCAAGATTTTTATAATTATAGATATCACTGAGAGGTTTGCTAAATTACGGAAACCGCTAGATACGTATCTACGTTACACTAGAAATTTTCATCATAATTACTCAACAGGTCCTTGTTGTAACCCTATAAATATGTGGGTAGGCTGAACCAAATTTATAACTTGTCTTTAAGACTAGAGCAGACTAGGTGCTGGTACAAGTTCTCGAAGAATCGTAGCTCACACTACGTTCGGGAATCGCATAAGGGAATACAGTAGAAGGTCTTACAGGAGCTTCAAATCGGAATCAAAATTGTAGTTTGAGAATCAACCAAAAGGTATTTTTCTAAATTAACTGTTGTGGTACGGGTTTTATTTTAAACGTTCGACATCAAAAGTTTTATCTGGAGCCCATTTTGACGATTGCCCGTCCAGTTATTTTTATCGAAAATCGTTTACAAAAATAATGATCTCGGCAGTTTTGCCCCCAATAATTGGTATCAGAGCCGTTTTATTTTTTGTTGACGGTTTATCGAGGGACCGGGTAGTTTTAAAACTGTGCTAACTTTATTTTGCAAACGTTCTAATCCTGGTTTTATGATCATTATATTTTTCATATTTGATTGAATGATTTGGATGATGATTTTAATTAATTTTAAACACAATGATTGATTGTGATAGATTAAGTTTTTTCTAGATCAAATGTGAGCTTACGGGACATAGATTTCGATGTAATAGCAATTATTTATTTTTAAATATCAGTTTACAATATTTAAGAACATGTTGAATATCCAAGAACACGAAAAACAGGTGACGGTGTCAGCGATGGTTTCGAATTTTTATGGGACACGGATCGCGATAATTTTTTAACGATTTTAAAATAATTTTTTCGGTGAGTTTCTATAGGATTTATGCATTAAAAACAGCAGCAAAAATCGATAAAAGCTGCCCACTACCGGCGGCTTTGCCGGCGGCAGTTCGGGGCTGATTTTGTTGATTTTTTGGGATGTTTTTGAGACTATTTTTTGAGTAATATTTTAGGCATAAAATAGCAGTAAATATATATTAAAATACTATCCAAAAACTATTAAGAAACCAGGCCAAAATAGTTGAGAAAAATAGGCAGCGGCGGTTAACGGCGGCGCTGCAGGTGGTTGTTCGAGGCTATTTTTTGAGACTTTTTGGGATTATTTTCCTGGCGTTCTTTGAAGAAACATATTGTTGGATATTAGTGCTATTTTTCTATAAAAAAAGGAGAGCAAAAATACCACCGAAAAAAGCCCAAATTGGCGGCTAAAACGGCGATGGCGCAAGGGGCAACAGCGGCGGCTGCTCGAGGCTCATCGAAACCTGTTTTTCGGGCAATTTTTGTTCTAATTTTTGACAGAAAAATACTACTTTTTGAGATCTATTTTTTATAAAAAAAAAATGGCATTGAAAATGAAGCTCGGGAATGACGGAAAAAGCCACCTGAAGGTGGCACCGGTGGTGGTGCTATGGTCGGCGGTGGTGGTGGCTTGGTCCGGACTGTTTTGATCCTTGTGTGATATATTTGTATATCACAGTGTATCAAAGAAGTCCGATGCAATCGATATACAGGAAACTGACTCGGAAAAGGATTCTTACAGCTTATTTTCAACAGGAGACTGAAACTCTTCAGAATTTTAATTTGATCATAAAATTAGGATATATAAATATTTTGCATTTATATTCATATCAACTGCGTGGATGATGTATATTTGTGTTATATTTTTCTGTTAATTTAATTAATTCAGAAAATTTAATTTTAATTAAATATTTTGTAATAGAAAATAAAAATAAGATTTTTTAATTAATGTTTTCAATTAAATGAAAAAACTTTAGATATTTTATTTTTTTACAAAATATCAAGTTTAAGATGATTTTTTTATAAAATCGAATATATTGGAAAAACGTGAAAATTAATTATGGATTTTGAATTAATTAAATGAAAAAAATATTTAATCTAAATAAATTATTATTTTTCAAAAAATGTGTAACGAAAAATAAAATAATTAAATGCCTTTAATCACTATTTTAGTTGAAAAGCTGAAGAAAAAACTATTCATTTACTAAATTTTTTTGGGTGATTTAGCTCCAAGTCCCTTTTTTATGAATTGCTTATAGTTAAGTCCTAATTCAAAACTTCTAACCCAAAAAGTCTTATTCTAAGGCGAATATTCCAAATTGTCCTATATCTTATTTGGTATTCATCTCGCGCTAACCAAATAGAGTCCAACGACTCCTTATACTTGGCCTACAACTAAACTACCCTTCCTAATATAAATGTACCATTACCGAAGTAAAATGATTTGTTTTATTATGGTAATGTTATAATTTTTATCATTGTCAGGATCTTTCAAAATGAAATTATTTATTTCATTATAGTAATGTTTAAACTTCTCTAAAATAAAATGTTCTATTATGATATTATCATTATTTTAAAAAAATGATAAATGTTCCATTCTATTATTATATAGAGGGATTTTTATAGTTAATGATGTAGAAATTTAAAAAATTGCATGTTTTAGTAATGTTGACTTTATATAAAATGGATAATATAATCTTAATGTTATCTTTTTTTGAAAATAAGAACAATAATCATAAAAGTATTCCCATTTTCGATGTTGTAAATGTGATAATATTTAGAAAATGGTAATGTTCTGAAAATCTGTCGTGATAATATTCTCAGTATTTAAATAAATATTTTCACATATTTTAATGTTCTCATGTTTTTATTATTTGTTAGTACCCGATTGTTTTCATTATTTGTTAGTGAGACTTTAAATGGGGGGATAATATTCTAAATTTATTAAAAAATTTAAAAATAGGACCTTGTAGAATACTTAACTTGTAACCGAGACTTAACTCAATATAATTAGTAAAAATGGGACTCCCCGCTAATTAACTCAATTTTACTTGTTACGTATTAAAACACGAAAAGATGGTTTGGCAAACCGAAATCTTTAGAATCGTGTACACAAAAAGATGTTTGATTCTTTCAGATCGTGTGGTTTTTGAAATTAAAAAATTTATTTTAAATAAATGAATTTTTATAACCCTCAAAAATAATTTAAAAATCTAAGTGAGACATGGAATTTATTTACAGATAAATCCCGCGGTCTCCTTCACCAATTTATAGGCGATGTAATTAAATCCTGTGCATTGGCAGTAAGGCCTTCCTCCCCATTAGATAGATTAATTGTGGTATCGCTAGTAAAAACCTCTTTTGGAGATAATTTTCGATAATTGTTAGTATATAGATCACTTCTCCATCCAAATGGTTCATTGCGAAGCGATTGATTTAAGATTAGGTGATGATTAACACTTAGCTGTATATAATAGTATCCTTTCCATCTGAGTTACGACTATTATGTACTGAACTGAAGCTATGTCAGATATTTAATTTTACTTAACAGGGTCAGTTGCCTAAATAGTAAAATTAATAGGGATTGTCCTGTTTGGACAAACGATAGATAGTAGACATCTTCCCATCGAGGTATACTATTCACAGGATAACAACCTGCTTGCGAATTTCTTTTAAAATGGTATAAGAAACCAAATTAAAATAAATTCAAACTATTGCTTGTCATAATTAACGGTATTTTTTTAATTATATGATTCTCAAGAATAAAATGGCTTTCAATGACTCACATCAATATTCAAAGAAAACAAACTTACGGGACCGAACTATGTTGACGGGAAAAGAAATTTGGACATTGTATTAACTGATGAGGACTACAAATTTATATTGAATGAGATATGTCCGCTAGTATCTGATGTGGGGGCGACCGAAGAAAAAATCCAGGCCCATCAAAAGTGGCAAAAGGCTGATCGGATGAGAAGGCTCGTTGTTACATTTTGGCTTCAACGTCAAATGTTTTGCAACAGCAGCATTAGTCTATGTCCAAGGCTTATGACATGATTATGAACCTCAAAGAAATATTTGGGGATCAAAATTGTACTGCTAGGTACGTGGTCATGAAATCTCTAATGAATGCAAATATGGCTAAAGGAACTCCAGTTAGGGATCATGTTCTGAAGATGATCAGTCTTCTGAATGAACTGGAGATCCTAGGAGCTGACAATGACCGAAAAACCCAGGTAGATATCATACTCTAGTTACTGCTTGAAAGTTTTAAGTAGTTTTACCTGAACTGTACCATGAATAAGCTTAGCTTTTCATTGGCAGAACTTCTTAAGGAACTTTAAGCAGCTGAGGGTGTTCTTAGGAAGTCAGGTTCTGTGTATGTGGCTGAGAAATGTTCTTACTCTAAGTCGAAAGGCAAGCAAAAGAAAAAAGTTCAGACACAAGGAGGAACAGGTCTAAAAGTAGTTAAGGGACCAAAAATTGGTGTGAAGAAGCCGAGAGGCAAGTCCTATCACTGTAACCTGTTTGGGCATTGGAAAAAGTAGTATCCAATTTTTCACAATAAGCTGAACAAACAGGGTAATTTCTGTTCACTGGTGGTTAAAACATGTTTAGCGGTGTTATTTACTGGTATCTGGTCTGTAAATATGGGAGCCACTAATCATGTCTGCAATTCATTGCAGGGGTTCCAAGAAATTTGATAATTTAGTGATTGGGAGATTTACCTACATATGGGCAACAATACAAGGGTGAGAACAGTTGCAGTAGGAGATATCACTCTCAGCTTTAGTAGAGATAGGATACTATTTTAAATGATTATCTTTATGTACCTTCGATTAGAAGAAATTTAATTTCAATTTCTAATTTAAAAAGGATAAATATTCTGTTCATTTTGATGACTCTGTGGTTGTGAAAAAAAATAAACATTTTATTTGTTCTGGTACAATGGTGGATGATCTGTATGCCGTACCTCTTATCTCTCCTACACTGCAACTAACTAAATTAAATAACACATCTAATTTTTCATATAAGAGAAAGTTTCCTTCTTTGATGAACTAAACATTTCTTTGGCATTTAAGATTAGGTCATATTATTCTAAAAATGATAAACAGACTGGTAGAAAATGAACCTTTGAGTTCATTGGAATTTGAGGCACTTCCAGTCTCTGTATCTTGCTTAGAGGGTAAGATGACCAAAAGGCCATTTTTTGCCAAAGGCTATAGAGCTAAAGAACTGTTAGAACTGGTTCATTCTAATGTGTGTGGTTCTATAACAATCCAGACTAGAGGTGGCTTTGAGTACTTCGTCAACTTCATTAATGACTACTCAAGGTATGGATACATTTACTTGATGCACTGTAAGTCTAAACGTTTTGAGAAATTCAAAGAATTCAAGGCGGAGGAGGAGAAGCGTGTGGGTAAAAGAATCAAATCACTACGATCCGACCGTGGTGGGGACTACCCTTTTGAAGAGTTTTGGGACTACTTGTCATCAGAAGGAATTATATCCCAGTTGACTGGACTTGGCACTCCACGGCAGAATGGTGTAGCAGAATAAATGAATAGGACTCTTATGGAGATGACTAGGTCTATGATAAGTTATTCAGGTTTACCCGATTCATTTTGGGAAATCTCATTAGAGATAGCGGCTTATATTCTGAACTTGGTACCTTTTAATTCAGTACCTTCTACTTCCACAGAATTGTGAACTAAGTGTACGCTTAGTCTGAAACACATTCGAATTTGGGGGTGTCCTACACATGTGCTGAAAGGGAACGTAGTAAGTTAGAATCGAAGACAGAAGTCTATTTTTTTGTGGGGTATCCCTAAGGAACAAAGTGTGGTCTATTTTATAATCCAAAGGATCAAAAGGTCATTGTTAATACCAATACCCAATTCTTGAAATAGGATTATATCATGGATCATAGGCCCAAAAGCAATATTGTTCTGAAAGAAATGAGTGAAAATACCAATAGAACAGAAGAGAAGCTACAAGTCACTGATATCCTATTACCTCGTCGTAGTGGGAGGATTATCAGCACAGGTGCAAATCATAAACAGGGTGATAGTGCATAAGGTTCAGATTTTGCACAACATGTTACTACTAGTAGACAGACACAGGTAGTACCTCGTCATAGTGGGAGGATTGTTCATTAACCTGATCGGTATATGTTCTTGAGAGAGTCTTTTGAAAAAATCCTGGCAAAACTAGATTTTGAACCCTGTAATTACAATAAAGCACTTGAAGACAAAGATGCAGATATTTGGCAAAAGGCTACGAATTTAGAGATGAAATCTATGTATTCCAATCAGGTCTGGGAACTTATAGAACCTCCCGAAGGAATAAAACCCATTAGATGCAAGTGGATCTACAAGAGAAAAAGAGGAGCAGATGGAAATGTTAAAACTTTCAAAGCTAGGCATATTGTAAAAGGGTTCACTCGGAAAGGGATCGATTATGGAAAAACCTTTTTGCCAGTAGCCATGCTTAAGTCTATCAGAATTCTTTTGTCCATTACTGCTCATTTTGATTATAAAATCTAGCAAATGGATGTCAAGACAGCATTCCTTAACGAAAGTCTTAACCAGTGTATCTATATAGTACAACCAAACAATTTTATAATAAAGGACCAGGAGCACATGCTGTGCAAGCTTAAGAGATCCATTTATGGACTTAAACAGGTATCGAGGTCTTGGAATACTCGGTTTGAGCAAGCTATAAAATCTTACGATTTTCATCAGAGTACAGATGAGTCCTATGTGTACATGAAGCGTGATGGAAGTGTGGCGATCTTTCTAGTACTTTATATAAACGATATCTTGCTCATTGAAAACAATGTAGGGCATTATCTACCGTAAAAGTATGATTATCTCGGCAGTTTGATATGAAGAACTTAGGAGTAGCCAGTCACATTCTTGGGATCAAGCTTGTGCAAAATCGAAAAAAAAGGATGTTGGGCTTATCACAAGCAAAGTATATCGATGATATCCTTGCTCATTTTAGCATACAGAATTCTACAAAAGGGTTTCTCTCTTTTTAGGCATTGAATACTCTATTCAAGGATTAGTGTCCTAAGACATTTGATGAGATAGAGAAGATGAAGGTGGTTCCTTATGCGTCGGCAGTAAAAAGCCTAGTGTATGTTATGCTTTGCACTAGACTTGACATTTTCTTTGCCATTGGCATAGTTAGCAGATATCAGTTTAACCTAGGTCAGGAGCATTGGACTGCGGTAAAGTAAACAATCAAGTACCTGAAAAGGACTAAGGATTATATATTAGTTTACCAGGAAAACAGTCTAGTACCTTTAGGGTACACAAACTCAGATTTTCAGTAAGACAAAGATTTTTGTAAGTCTACCTTTGGATATGTGTTTACCTTAGGAGGTGGAGCTATTAGTTGGAGGAGTATATAGTAGTCCTACATTGCTAATTCCACCATGGAGACTGAGTACGTGGCAGCTTCTGAAGCAGCCAAAAAAGCCATTTGGCTCAGAAACTTCCCGTTGGATCTACACATGGTCCCTTTAGTTCGGTCGGCTATTACACATTATTGTGATAATAGCGGGGCGGTTGTAAACTCGAAGGAACTAAAATTCCACAAGAAAGGAAAGCATATTGAGCGTAAGTATCACCTGATACGAGAAATTGTACAGAGGATAGAAGTTGTGACCGAGATTACATCAAGAGACAATCTTGCATATCCTTTTACAAAGAGCTTACCGGCTAAGACTTTTGATAGTCATGTAAAGGGCATGGGAGTCAGATGTATGGCAGTATGGTTTTGAGTATAAGTGGGAGATTGTTAGTATTGTATACTGAAAATAATATTTTTAGTATTTATTTTTATTTTAATAAAATTAATTTCTCTATTTTATGAGAATCTTAATGAGCAATGTATGTAATATTATTTCTTTAATGTTATGCATGAATATCCTTTATTGTATATAGTATTTAATTTGGTGTGTAGAATACGGTTTGCACACAGAAAGCTAGATTTTAGATTCTTGCAGAATATAAGTATTTGTTCACAGTTTATATGGAAATGAGCATACCATCAGTATAACTATAGCACAGAGTTTTAGTAGGCCTGTCTTGGTTACAGAGAACAGATAATAGCGTCGTCTATTGTTCATACTCTCTGTGCTAATACATTTTGTGTGTATTGAACGGAACACATTAGGATAATTAATTTTTTACTCACTATATATATTAATTTACACCCAAAGATTATTATGAAGTGTGCTTATACTCTTTATTCTGAAATAATTATTAATTTGCATATATTTAATATTCGTTGTTTTGATTCATTAGAGGGTGCGATCTTATATGGATCAATATTTCTGGTAAGTTGGATAGTAGTATTATTTGTATGGTAAATATTAATTATTAACAGAATTCATGTATCAAATTATCGGAATTGACGATACCCCCTTAAGGAAGCTTACAAGTTTTGATTCGGCCAAACCCTACAAGTGGATTTAATTATTCGGCAGTCAAATAAGTTAAGTGGAAGGGCTTAAGAAGTTTCAAAGATGCCAATAAATTAAATTGTTAGTAATTAAATTTAATTAGCGGGTATTGGAAATCTTGACGTGGGGAGGTGAATTAAGTATTTAATAACAGGAGCTCAATGCAAGAAGGTCTTGAGATTATGACTTAGAGTGCAATTAAAATTCTTTAGTGGTGTGAACTGTAATTTAGCATTTTATGAAAATTGCAAAAATCGTTGTAATGTTTTCATAATTACAGATACCGCTGAGTGGTTTGCTTAATTACAAAAATTGCTGAATATGTATCTGGATTATACTAGAAGTCTTCGACATAATTACTCCATAGGTCCCTACTGTAGCCTTATAAATATGCAGGTAGGCTGAACCAAATTTATAACTTGTCTTCAAGACTAAAGTTGACCTGGTTCTGCTGGTACGAGTTCTCGAAAGATCATAACTCACACTACGTTCGAGAATCGCATAAGGGAATATAGTAGAAGGTCTGACAGGGGCTTCAACTCGGAATCAAAATTGTAGTTGGAGAATTGACCAAAAGGTATTCTTCTAAATTAACTGTGGTGGTACGAATTTTATTTTGATCGTTCAACATCAAAAGTTTCATCTGGAACCCGTTTCGACAATTATCCATCCAGTTATTTTTATCGAAAATCGTTTACAAAAATAATGATCTTGGCAGTTTTGCCTCCAATATGTGGTTTGTATGGTGAGGATTTGTGACTAACAATTCGGTATTCCTCTAATAGATCCAAAATTTCTCCCTGAAAGTGAAAATCGTTATAAAAAATTATCTCGTGCGAAACTCTGTACTAGCAAATGAGATTCTCTTTGATGAACTTAGCTACTTGGACAGCCTTCAGGATGGAGTAGGAGGTAGCTTCGACCCACTTCGTGAAATAATCAATTACCATGAGAATAAGCTCGTGCCCATTTGATGCCTTACGTGTAACTTTCCCTATGACGTCGATTCCCCAAACAGAGATTGGCCAGGGCGAGGTCATTTTATATAATTGAGATGGTGGTACATGCATGAGATTTGCGTAGATTTGGCACTTTCGACATCTTCAGACAAACTGATGGCAGTTTGCTTCCATGGTCATTCAAAAGTATCTTTGGGGTAGGATCTTTTTAGCTAGCATCATCCTGCTCATGTGAGATCTGTAAACTCTATGAATTTCTCTCATCACCTCATGTCTGCGTAGTTTATTAACTCCCAGATATCTTCTTTTGTATAGTTTTCCCCCATAGATTATGAAGTGTGCAGCGAGTTTCATGATAGCTCTCTAGTCCTTCTTACTGGTTTGGCTCGGATATTCTCTCTTCTCGATGAATTTTCAGATGTCATGATACCATGGTAACCCTTCATTGGTTTCTTAGGTTATAGCGATGTTGTTGATTACAGGTACATCCTTCTGTTTGAATTTCCAAGGGCCTCATTTTTATCCTGGATGGTATATCTATCATTGATGCTAGAGTAGCCAAGGCATCGGTGAATTTATTTTGTGGTCTTGGCACATGAATGAATATTAAACTTTCAAAGTAGGAGATCATTAGCTCGAGTTCTCGATGATACTAAACCAGTTTTTCTTCTTTGACCTTCCACACTCCCTTTGCCTGGGATACGACCAGAGTCGAGTCTCCTATGACCTCCAACTTTCTTGTCCCTAGTTCTAAGGCGGCTTCTGTGACACCCCGTTCCTCGGGTATGTCGGGACATATGTAACTATAAATAAGGGACATATTCTAGCCGAATGTTCATAAATACATAAGATAACTATTACATTATTAACGGTTCAGAGATTGATCAAAATACTTAATAAGTACAGTCATCCAAAAAGTTTAACAAAAGTTACATCATATCCGTGGAAAACTTGAACAAAAAGATCAAAAAGAGACCTCCTACGTCTTCAAACTGCGTCGTTGGGGTCGACCTGCTCCTGTCGCTCTCCCTCTTCTACAAATTCTTCCCCTTCAATGAACCCGCCTTCCACAAAGGGTCCCTCTTCGTCACCTGTGGCATAAATGCCATGAGCCGGAACTCAGAAGCAAATTCCCTAAACCATCTAACAAACTCGCGACAAAATATTCCAAAATACATATCGTATAGCACCCAGTGCGAAGTTACATGCTATTTATCATTTTCAACAGGATGAACACATATATAAGAACAAAAGAATGAGCGTGTGATGCAAATGAATGCAATGCAGATGCCCAATCCCCAAGGTACTTCCAAAATTGTATCATGAATTCCACGACGGAAATTACAGAGTAGACTTGATGGCATTGCTCACTTAACCTATCCTAGTCTCGTTGCGAAAGGTAAACGTTCGCCTTGGTTACATGCCCCAACCGTTTTACCTCAATGGCAACGGCGTGGGGGGGGGGGGGGTGACACCCAAATTTAGCAGCCTGTCTTATACAGACCACCCGATCCCACATTAAGTATTAGGATGCTCGTTAAGCGTTTAACCCAAAGTCTAAATAAAGATAGTGACGAACCCATGGTGCCTAAACATCCTTTTATAATAAAAATCTCCAATTCAATATCACATCTGGCAACCAGGGATGTCCTAGATCCACAACCGCAGTACAATGATTTCCATGTCACACAACCCAATTGAAGGATTCAAAGAGGACTCCGATAACCCAAGATGAAATGGAGAAATGCCCATGACGTGCAATATGTCTCTCATGTATAATTAATTATTGCATGGTATATGAACATGACATGGCAAATGGTATAACTCGCTAAAGCATTAAGTACAAGCATGTGAAGCATAATCACAATTTAAGCAACATAGAATCAAATCATTGGTATGAGTTCATTTCATCAAAAGTATCATTTTCATATACTAATTACTCACAAATTTCATATAAAATTCACAGACTCAAGTCTCATAAATAACACACCATTTGAACACTTATCCAATTTTAGGTACAAGTTTAATTGCTAGTTTTAAAGTTACGACAGCGTTTTGAAATACTTACACATAGATTTAATTTTTGATATTTTAACACCAATTAGATAAAAATATTTCCTATATCTTTCATGTTTATCACTAAGGTCAATTCCTAAGGTAAATAGGTCATTTATTTTATTTTAGTAAAAACGGTTCAACAATTTACAGAGAAAAACATAAGAATTGAGCCTCTGTTGGCCACTATTTTGGGTCATCAATTCAAGGGCTATGGTTCTGATTTTTGGTGACCTTCTTTTTTAAGATATCCCCTACAAGTTTCATGTTTTGAGGTAGGGCAAGTTATTTGTAAAAAGTTTGAGAATTTGGCCAATTTATAAAGAGGGTTTAGTCAGCCTAAAAAGGGTCTGCAGAGTGTGTTTTTAACAGAGAATATTTGAAATCTTTGGGATATCATCTGAAGGGATTTTTGGCTGATATTTGATCAGTTATTAGTTTAATATGTCAGATACAAAGTTTATGTTTACCACTTCTGGATCTGGCTTCTAAAAAGTTAGGTTTTAGGTCTTACAAAAATGTGTGACAGAGAGGTCTGTCAGTCACTGAACCTCAATAGTGACTTTGGGAAGTGTTTTGACCCATCAAGACTTCAAATTTTTAGCTCATTTTTGGTAGAAAGAAATAAAAATGTATCCTCTACAAGTTTTCTGTTTTGACCTAAGCTCGGTTCTCATTCTAACTTAAGGTTTTTAGGTCTGCAACTCAGAGTGGTCAAAATCTGACACTCTTTGGAAAAAATGAGATATCTAGAGTTCTACCCAACGAAATTACTTCAAACAAATTTTTTATGAAATATATCTTAAACATCTAGATCTGGACACAAAAATCACTTTAATACCATTTTTCTACATTTAGTTATGATTATTTAAATTCGGTGGCAGAAAATGAATAAGTTCAGAAAATTAGGCTACTTAGGGTCTTGCTTGCTTAGATTATGTTGTGTACATTTGTGACCTATTTCTTTGCATGCATGTTATAAAATCACATAAATCAAAAGTTCAGAACATGTTTAGGCCATAAAACTCAAAGATACACACATGAAAATACATACAAAGTTTACTCATACATAAGCAGTCCCTAAGTTACTCCTACGACGCCATTTTGACTCATTTCTTTTTTTATCTTCTTAGGGTTTGTTATAGAGATAGATTGAGGGGTATCTTAGGGGAGAATACCAGAAGGTTTAAAGGAGTTGCTTACCTCTTTTGATGCTTAAATACTTGTAGGAGAATAGGACTTAGCTTTATTGTACCTCCCTTGGCTTTTCCTTCCTTTTTCTCCTTCTTCCTTCTTCTTTCTTTCCCTCACTTTGAAGAATGTCTAAGACTACATAATCTGGTCCCTCTCCCTCTATATTGCCAAAATTATGTAGGAGAAAAAGGGGTGTTTGCCTTGCTTATATAAGTAAGGTGGTTGGTAGGTTTTAATAATTAATGTTTATGAAAAAAATTTTAATTATCTTAATTCTAATTGGTTGCATGGGGTGGCAATGTTCTTTTTAAGAAAATATTTTCAGATTA
>JAULJZ010025368.1:0-15443 GCA_032270985.1 Heliamphora pulchella | reverse complement strand
TATTGCTATATTAAAAGATTTCCAAAAAAGATTTTTAAATTACTATTGTCTTTTTTAAAGACCCAATTCACCCCCCCTCTTGGGTTGCCTAGTTCTAACATGGTTTATAAAATCAAATAGAGGGCTAGACTTAAAAGTATCATTGGTTCTTAATAAAATTTCTCATTTGTATTTTCACATACATATATATTGTTCTTTAAATCCCCCTGCTTGGTCGACCCGATGCTCTAAACGTTCATTCATTTCGGAGATTATTGGAAAAACGGGCAACCCTTACTGACTGTATGCTATCGTGGGTGCAGTAAAAGTGTTCGGGCATACTGTTTGACCATATCCTGCACCACTCCAGGCATGGGAGGTATATGCCCGACTTTATTCAGAAGATACCATGTTCGATTGACCAAAACTGACCTTTTGCATATAGTGAACTTAGAACTCCCATTAGGTGCTGCTAACCTTAGTAGAATTATGTATTTTTCTTAATTATATGTTTTGCCTACGTATTGTTAGAATTGTTTTGTTCAAGTTTAAGCTAGTTCCTTCTTCGGGTTCGGCCCGAATTTTTCGTAATCCTTTGATTAGGATAGTTTTTCGCCTTCGGGTTCTTACCCGAGTTTTGCTTTTCACCATGTTTGGTTTTCACACCATAGTTTTCTCAGGGTCATGCCCGTGTTTCGTTCTGTAGCCTCTAGAATAGTTTCTCTCTTTCTTTCGGGTTCTCCCTAGATTGTTAGTTTCTCCTCCGCCTTTGTTTAGGCTATCCTTATTATGCCTGTGAGAGTTAGTTCTTTTTTCCTACCGTCAGGGAAGGCAATTTCCCCCGCCCCGTCCTGCTCCCGCTCCGCCCCCGATTATATAAAATAAATATTTTTTAAATATTAATATATATAAAATATATATTTTATAAATATAATAAGTTCAAAATATTAAAATATTATATTTATCTCTAATTTTTCTTTTTCATTTATTTTGTTTTGTATATTTAGCTATATTAATTTATCAACTATTATTTTTTATTTATTATATTATTTATAACTTTTATTAATATTACTCTTTTAATCTTAAAAAATTATACCCAAAATATCCTCGTTCCCGTTCCGTTTCCCACTACTTTTTTGTTATTTTTTTTGTTCCCGCCCCGATCAAATAGAAGATGGGAATGGGGAAATTAATTCTCGGCCCTGCCCCGCCTCATTGCCAACCCTACCTACCGTTATGCTGCCCGTTTTCTCTTAAAATTTTAGGTCAAACCAGTCCTCTCAGTCTAGTTCTATTTTCTTACCGGAGTGTCGTTTGTTTAGATAATCCGTCTCTTTAGAAGTTGATTAATCTTTTCCTTAGCTGTCATTCTAGATTGTCCTGTTGTTATGCAGTCAGAATGAGCCCGACAGAGGCATTGTTTTAGTCTCCATGTTTATCTGCTCATGACTCGCTGTTTTGGGGTATCTGAGATATTTGCTAATCTGTTGTCAGAATGTTTGCCCAGGAAGTGTCTGATACTGGTTATTCTGCATCTAGCGATCCAGATTCTCTATGGGTTTATCATTGGGCCAAGAAAAATACAGTCAACACATGTCTAGGAAAGATCAGTGACAGATATACTCTGTAAGGTATTCGAACAATCAACAGAAATGACAGAGAACAAGGTAAACTTGACAACTCTGATGAGAGCGATTACTGAAATACAGAGGGCCATAGAACAGCAGACCCAGGCTCAAGTGCAATGTTAGGTTCAGATCTGGACAATTCAGGCCCGTATACCTGTTGTAAATGGACAATCAAAGAATACAAATGAGAATGCAAAGAAATTTTGGGATGACAATCGAGTCCCTGATGGATCGTAAGTTGTTCCGCCACCACCAAGGGTCCCTCGTCAGGTGATAGTTGAGAAAGAAAACATTGCCCAGACCAGAGAATCTGCATTGGTTGAAAAGATTGACCGAATGGAGAAGGTCCTCGGAAAGGCTAAAGGAATCGAAGAGTACATGTTAGATGTGAAAGGACTATGTTTGTTCCCAGATGCTAAGCTATCAAAAAAGTTTAAAATGCCAGATATGGAGAAGTTTGACAGAACTGGAGATCCCCGAATTCATCTCCGAATGTATGCTGGTACCCTGTCGCCAATAAGAATTAATGACCAGTTGAAGGCCTAACTCTTTCACCGATCTCTTTCCGGGACAGCCCAGAAATGGTTTTTCTCCCTCGATGTAGCAAAAACTAGAAGTTAAGAGGACATAACTACAGCATTTGTAAGTCAATACAGCTACAATGTCTAGCTAGTTGTCACCACCAGAGAGCTCAAAACAACTCGATAGGAGAGCCGGGAGTCTTTTGTTGATTTTCTGACTCGATGGAGGGGTAAAGTCGCTAAAATGATGAACCGACCCTCTAAGAAAGAGTAAGTGAGAATAGTAGTAAAGAATCTGTAGTCCCCGTTGAAGCATTATGTGATCACGCAACCACTCTCCACATTTGAGTAGTTGTTTGATGTTGGAGTTCAGATAGAAGATGCAATCCAGTCTGGAGATATTGAAAAGTCAAGCCTAACCAGAAACCTAGGATGATCTTCCCCACAAATAACCAAAATCAGTTTATCACCACCAACCTCGTGTCTCATTCAAACGAGGTGAACTTGCCGAACCCGTCTTCTTCCGCTCAACCATCCAACAATACCCATCAGTCGGACAATGGTCAACAGCAACAAAGGCCGAAGAGGGTGTTCACTCCTCTCAACATTTCATTGTCCACCGCCTTAAGTCGACTCATCGAGAAAGGGCTTATCAAGTCATTGGACCCCATGCCTGTACCCGATCCCCTACTGCCAAGATTTAATGCGACTCAATACTGCGCCTTCCACCAAGGTCACGGGCATTTGACTGATAAATGTATGAGACTCCGACATGAGATTCAGAACCTCATCAACAGCAAGGTGATCCCGCCACCATTTGCCACCCCAAAATCAAATGTCACGACTAACCCACTGTCAAATCATGCCAGGTAGGCTGGGGTAAATTACATGTCTCTGGAGGAGTCAGGAGATCCAAGCCGATATATCTGTTCATCATACCTACCACACCCTCATATTTCAGTAACTGAGGATAAGACAGCATGCTTATTTACCGTGGTTAGAAGCAGTCGAGACAGGATGGAGGAATGGAATGATGGTGCTTGGGGATGGTATCTGACATCATTCCCAGCTATTCAATTGAAAGAAGAGGAGCACAATAAAGAAGATGATTGGCCTTTAGATTACCCAGCCCGACCATATGGGTTTGGTCACATGCTCGATGGCGTTACCCTTCCCCAGCTTTTTGAGGAAGAGGCATATGTGGACAAAATGCAATCATATTGGCAAGTAAGAGTTGTGCTGAATTCTGACGGAGCAGAGTGGATCGACTTTTGGGCCGCTTAAAAATAGCAGGTGAACTTTATCGAAGAGATATATGGGAAGAAATTGATAATACATGGGCCATCGAAGACGATGAGGAGAGAAGAGGAAGAATGGCAATCACAGATTTAGGCGATTTGTAGGCATTTGAAAGCCCTTCACTTGTAAACGAGATGCGACAGACCAGTGACACAATAACAGGATTATGGGATCCCGAAGAGGGAATAGAACATCTGACCAGAAGCGGGCGACATTTCTAGCCAGCCTAGCTGAAAAAGGGGCAACCAAGTGAAAAATGGAAGGAAAAAGAACATGAAGAAGAAGATGATGTGGTGCTAAAGCAGTTAAAGAAGATGCAAGCTAACATCAGCATTTGGGGGCTACTGATGGCCTCACATAAACACAGACAAGCTGTGCTAAAGGTTCTGAATAAAGCAAGCATTTCAATATATGCTACCCCGGAACAACTGATTGGACTTATTCTGCCGGCGGTAGAACCAAAAGTTATTTCTTTTTTCGATAAAGATCTGCCAGCCGAGAGAAGGAATCACAACAAACCACTGCACATTACTGTTAAGTGCCTGGACAAATGTGTCTTTGTGACTCTTATCGACAACAGGTCTGCATTAAATGTATGTCCACTCAGAATAGAACTCTATTTAGGACTAAAAATGAAGCACTTCATACTGAGCAATCAAGGAGTTCGGGCTTATGACAACACAAGAAAGGACGTACTGGGACTGGTGTCATTTGCGATATCATTAGGGCCCTTGGAAATGTCGGTCGAGTTCTATGTGCTAGATGTACTGACGTCTTTTAACTTGTTGTTGGGTAGACCCTGGTTGCATGAATCAAGTGTCTGGGCTGTACCATCTACTCTCCCTCATAAACTAAAATTGATAAGAAATGGGGCAGTTTAAACTATTCACGGAGAGGATAGCATTCATCCCCCGAGGGAAGGAGAAGGCACAACTCTGTTGGAAGTTCAGCATGGTGAAGATGATGTATTACTAAGTGGTTTTCGATTTGATGAAGCATAGGCTGTTCATATGCTAATGAATGAGGAAATGTACATCAACCCGCGGGTTATAACAATGATGAGAAAAATGTCCTCCTTCCCTGGTATGGGATTAGGGCGTAAGCAGCAGGGAATCCCAGAACCTATTCAGGTATTGCAGACTTTGCACCATTTTGGTCTTAGGTGTAAACCAATGGAAGAAGATCTGGAAGGGCCTGGAAAGGGACGAAAGGCCAATTATTTTGGGACTCTTAATGGGCACTTCGTCAAGGAAGAGGAGGATTTCCCGTATTGTGGCTTTCTAGAGCCATGAATTGACGAAGATACCAATCAAAAGTTGCCAGGATTTGAGATCTTTTTCGGCCATCAGTTGTCTGATTCAGAAGAGGAAAAGACAGTAAAAAGGGAAGAGAAAGATGAGAAGCTTCGAGAGGAAGATTGGGTCGACAAGCTCGATGGTACTGACATGGGGACGCTGTTTAATGAGATGAAGGTTAATCTACACGTAATTGACCCAAACTGTTTCATGATGGGTTTCAGTGCACCAGCAGACTACACCAAGCTCATCGCCGATGCAGCTATAAAGGAAGTGAAGAATTGGACCATTGAGTCTTGTAATATGCAGGTTATCTATCCTGAATCCAAGTTTGAGTCAGAGTCTGTAGTCGATGGCACGTCTATTGATGCTTTTCTCCCCACTTTTATTGTCGAGTTTGTAATTTCCTCTGCTTTCAATAAAATGAACGAAATTTTCGGTTACTCTGCTTTGTTTGATTTATTTCATACGCTTTTCGACGATTTTGAATTCGACGGGAATACCTCCAAAAAAATAAAATTTTTAATAAAAAAAAAAGAAATGTGTGCCCAACTTGTAATCGAAGAAATTTCGTTAATAAATTTGAGTAATAAAAATAATTCGCAAAATGTTCAAATTGGTTTTCTTTATCCTTAGTTGAATAAAAATAATTAATAACTTTATTAAAAGAATTTAAAGATGTATTTGTGTGGTCTTACGAAGATATGCCTGGAATTAATTATGATATTGTCCAACACCATATCCCTCTATACCCTGATACTAAATCGGTCAAATAAAAATTATAACGAATTCGGCCAAAATAGGTACTGAAGATCAAAGAAGAAGTTGCCAAACAGATCAATACCGGGTTCCTGATATTAACCGAATATCCAAAATGGGTAGCCAATATTGTGCCAGTCTTAAAGAAGGATGGACGTATCCAAGTCTGCATGGATATTCGAGACCTCAACAAGGCTAGCCCGAAAGACGATTTTTCACTACCACACATTGATGTTTTAATAGACAGTACAGCGGGGCACGCCTTGCTGTTATTCATGAATGGCATTTCTGGGTACAACCAGATTCTCATGGATCCCGAGGATAGAGAAAAGATGACTTTCATCATGCCTTGGGGCACCTATTGTTATTGCGTAATACCATTTGGCTAGAAGAATGCAGGGGCAACCTATCAAAGGACTGCCACTACTTTACTGCATGACATGATACACAAGGAGGTTAAAGTGTACGTAGATAATATGATAGTCAAATCTAAAGATCGGGATGGTCACATCATAGCACTACGAAAGTTCTTCGAAAGGATTCGAAAGTACAAGATTCGACTCAACCTGCAAAAGTGTGCCTTTGGAGTTACTGCCGAAAAAATGCTCGGGTTTATGATCACGCAGCGAAGCATTAAAGTCGAACCTTCAAAGATCAAGGCAATCTTGGAAATGCCTCCTCCAAGGACTGAGCGAGAAGTCAGGGGCTTTTTGAGTAAAATACAGTTTATCAGCCGATTCAGCACAAAACTGACAACTACCTGTGAGCCGCTCTTCCATCTACTGAAGAAAGGAGTCGAGTTCAAATGGGATCAGAAATGTCAAGACGCCTTTGATGTCGTACGATAGTATCTGCAAAATCCACCTGTTCTAACTCCTCCCGAACCTAATAGGCCACTGATTCTCTATCTGTCAGCGACTGACTCGGCTATGGGATGCATGCTGGCGCAAGAGGGTGAAACTGAAATCAAAAAGATTATCTACTACCAAAGCAAGAAGATGACAAGATTAGAAATATGGTACACACCGCTAGAAAAGACATGTTGGGCCTTAGTTTGGGCTTTCCAAAAATTGAGGCATTACATGTTATCTTTCACAGTGAATATCATCTCCCGGATGGACCCGTTGAAATACTTGTTCGAAAAGCCAGCACTGACAAGAAGGTTGGCCCGATGATTGCTACTATTATCTGAGTTTGATCTTCAATATGTCACCCAAAAGTCAATCAAGGGTAGTACAGTGGAAGAATTCTTGGCCGACCAACTAGTTGAAGGAGGTGAAGACACAGAGTTCCAGTTTTCTGACGAGCAGCTGATGAAAGTCGGAAATGACAAGTGGACTCTATATTTCGATGGCGCATCCAACCAGTATGGCTATGGAATAGGAGTCATTCTTGTCACTCCTGACGAATCCCACGTTCCTTTGTCTCTGAAGCTCAATTTTGAAGTTCATCGACGAATCTTTACCCATGTGCTAAGACTGCAGAACAAGTTCGTCGACGCACTGGCCACCCTAGCATCCATGATTGACATACCATCTGAAGTCAGAATGAGGCCTTTGATAATTAAACAAAAGAGAAAGCTGGCATACGAGACAACGGCTGCAATCGAGGAAAGCACTGACGACCTTCCATGGTATTTTGGCATCCAGAACTTCATGGAGAAAAGAGAATATCCCAAGTTTGCCAACAAAAAGGATAAGAGAGTAATACAACGATTATTCGCACAGTTCGTCATCTGCGAGGAAAAACTATGCAAACGAGGACATTCTGGGGTCAACAAGCTATGTATAAACACTGAAGAAGGCCAAGAGTTGATGAAAGAGATACACGCGAGAGTCTGTGGGCCGCACATCAGTGGAAACATGATAGCCAAGAAGATCCTACGACAAGGATACTTTTGGACGACGATGGAGACAGACTGTATACAGTTTGTGCGGAGGTGTCATAAGTGTTAGATTCATGCAAACCTTATGCACGTTGCCCCAACTCAACTGTACAACCTGATGTCACCATGGCCATTCTCAGTATGGGGCATCGATGTGTCGGTAAAGTGACACTGAAGGCGTCCAATGGGCACGAGTTTATCTTAGTGGCCATTGACTATTTTACCAAGTAGGTGGAAGTAACCTCCTACTCAGTATTGAAACCCTCTCATGTTGCAAAATTCATTAAACAAAACATCATCTGCCAGTACAGGGTCCCACACGAAGTAATCTCAGACAATGGATCACATTTCCAATGAGAGGTCCTCGATCTTTTCGAAGAATACCAAATAGTGGCTCACAAATCCTCACCATATCGGCCACAGACCAATGGGGCAGTCGAGGTAGCTAACAAGAATGTTAAGAAAATTCTACAAAAGACGATCAACTCACATAAGGATTGGCCAGAACATCTACCATTTGCACTTTGGGGATACAGAACGTCAATCAGAACTTTGACGGGAGCTACGCCATACTCTTTAGTATACGGGATGGAAGCTGTACTTCCCATTGAAATGGAAATCCCTTCATTAAGAGTAGTGGCCGATGCCAATATTTTAGAAGTAGAATGGTAGAGGAACCGAATGGAGGAGTTGCTTTTGTTTGACGAAAGAAGACTACAGGCTCTGTTTCATGTACGAGGATACCAGAGGAGGATAGCTCGAGCATTCAATAAGAAAGTCAAGACCCAGGACCTTAGAGATGGAAATTGGTTCTTAAAGAAATCAGAGCTCCTATCTTTGACCCGAGAGGCAAG
This sequence comes from Heliamphora pulchella, assembly GCA_032270985.1. Taxonomy (NCBI): domain Eukaryota; kingdom Viridiplantae; phylum Streptophyta; class Magnoliopsida; order Ericales; family Sarraceniaceae; genus Heliamphora; species Heliamphora pulchella. The sequence goes on along the minus strand of JAULJZ010025368.1, from coordinate 7,223 downwards.
TTCAAGCCAAACTGGTCTGGACCGTTTCTCATCAAAACCATCATGACCGGTGGTGCAGTCATTATTATGGATTTGGATGGCAATGTGTTCTCTACTCCAGTAAACCTCGATAAACTCAAAAAGTACTATTCTTGAGGTAAAAATAAAAATAAAATAAAAGCTCGTTCAGTTAAAAACTGAAAAGGCAACTCAGGCAAAAGTTAGAGTAGCCCGCAAGGCCAAAAACTTGAAAGGACAACCTTGGTAAAAGTTAGGTCATCACAAAAGGAGAGCGTCAATACCCGAGTGAGAACCGAGTCGAACTACGTCATGGCCTGATTCTATCTTTTTGGGATACGTAGGCAGCTTCTCTTAAGAAGTTTGACCACATTCTTTGTTTCTAACTATATTTGAATCTAAGTAAGACCAGTGCAAATTTGTTTCTGAATTTTGATAATAAAGTCATTGAAAAACTTGGGATACAATTGAACCACCTTAAACATAAAAGCGATAGTTTTCATTACTTTTATCAGAGCTACAAGATTTTTGAAAATAAAGGGGGACACGTAAGTCCCAAACTCTACAAACAAGAAAAGGGAAAGTTATGAAATTTTCAAAACAAAGCAGAGGTCCTCAAATCTTTCTCCTCTTCGTTACTTGTTTCCTTTCTTCTCTATTTTTCTTCTCCCTATCTTATGCCAGCCATGTCTTGTACTCAGCAGAAAGCTTAGGACATTGCAGCTCCTACATTTCCATACGAAAGCAAGAAGGCCAGGCTTCCTGATATTGTGCTAGAAATGGAGCCCGCAATGTAGAAGAAAACAGACGGCCTCGAATACTGGGAAAAATAATTTGGCTTCGCCCGAACTGTCGTATGATCCTATGTGGGTAGTAGAAGGTAATCTGACGAAGACCAATCAGTAAGACACCAGGGTGATCCATAGTAGTCAGAGTCCTGGCAGGAATCCGCCACCAGGGGCATTGCTAGGTGATATCAGGGCCGGTCAGAGAAGAAAGGTACTGTCGCCAGGTTGCCTCAGTATTGCATATCTGACAGCGGGGGCGGTAAAGGAAAGCTGCAGCATTGTGCCTATTAGTGGGTGATTTTTGCACAAGATTTACCTTCTCCATCATCCAGATCTATAGTAAAAAGATAGATCAGTTAGAGAAGAGCATCGCAGTATGACACAAGTCTGATAAAGAGGAAGGTTTAAATCTACCTAAAGGAGCAAGGGGCTGCCAGCAAAAGTAATAGTCTCACCATAATGGACAGCATCTAGACCCAACAGCGCCTCAGCTAGGACAAGGGGTACAAAGTCCTTCCCCATCCACACCTGACCAGCGATGTTAACCAGTGCACAGCTAACTCGCCCGTCAGAAGGGACAAGAAGATACTAGGCAAGAAAACAGAAGTAAAGAGCATAACGTCGCTGCAGCTGAAAACTGAGGTCACTGAGGTCACCGATAGGACAGAATCTGTCAATGATCCAAGGTAAGTCAAGACAGTCATCCTGTGTCAGAAGAGAGGCTTCCATCCTAGACAGGTAACAGAGCCGTATCACTTGTTGGTGGGTTGAAAGAAAGAAAGTGGGAACCACAACAGAGCCTCGAGGGGCTAAATCCAAAATAACAGCAAACTCCTCCACGGTGGGGCATAGCTCTTCAAGGCTGAATCGAAAGACGTAGGATTGCGGGTCCCATAGCTGAGCATCTACTTTCAACAAAGGCCCGTCAATCTTTATGGCCATAAGAGGAAATAAGAAGTTGATACCGAAAGGGGCAAAGTTCAAACGCTCAACATGAGAGAATGCCTCAATCCATGAAGAAACGGAATTATCAATCTGAGCAAGAACAACAGAAAATGGGTCCTTCGGGGCTGTATTTATAAGGCAGGAAAGGGCGGTAAATCAAAATTTCGACAAAGGGCACGTTTAAAGTGGCGACCGCCACCTTGGAGCTGGCGACCGCCAACTCTAAAAGGCATAGTACAGTGACATCAGCTCTTTGACCAGGCAACCGCCAGGTTAAAAATAGCAACCGCCATGTCAGTCTCCTTGGAAGTGGCGACCGTCATGTTATATTATGGCGACCGCCATGTTCAGTCAGTTTACAGTTTGTGTGATCTGCATAAATTATGGCATTTTGAATTATGCATCCAAGATAGTTTGAGCAGCAAATAAAGGAAAGTCATGCAACGGATAAACATGTGAAGTAATAAATGGCATGAAAGCCCAAAATGCATCAAAAGCAGCAAAACGTATCAAAATATAACCGAGGCACCCAAGCCCAATAAAACAGTAAACAGGGGCACGTAGGCCCATAAGTGTATCAAACTGGGGCACGCAGACCCATCAAAATGAAGTGTATCTGAAAATTAAAAAAAAAAGAGGGGGGGCTCTCTCTCTCTCAGGTATGCCTCAGGTGGACTCGGTGAGAAGGACCGGCCTCTTCCGAGCTATCGTCCTCGAAAAGTCTGTCAAAATCATCGCCGTCGTCACTGCCAAAGGAGGAGGAGACAACCCTGGAGTGTCTCTGGGCAAAAGCGACAGATCCTCGGGAGCGGGCTCTAGAAGTGGTAGCACGGGACCCACGACCTCGCGCCGAAATGGGGGTAGGAAAAGGAGGCTGGCCAGAAGCAAGTGGTGGTACTACACCGGCGGTAGCTACCGGTGCCTGAAAAGAGAAGAAAAGGTAAGAATAAGGTACAGTACAAAACGGGATGATGAAATCAAAACACAGGAAGAGATACTCACTGGCAAAGGAACGAATGGAACCCCAGCTGCATGTAAGGTTGCATCCTGCTGGCAGATAAGGGTCCGCATGCCGCTCACCACCAGCATGAGATGGTCCAGCCAAGCCTGATCCGTCTGTCAAAAATAATACAAAACTGAGCAGTCTACAAATAAAGAAAGACGAAAAGGAAATAGTGAGAAAAGAGTCAAACCTGAGCATGCTCTGGCCGAAACTCTAGAGCTGGAGGAACCGAGATGGGGATATCAAAAGGATACCTAGCGATAAAGGATGATATAGCCCAGGCCACCTGAACAGCCCCAGCCCCAGCAACAGCAGCAGCTCCGGTAGTAGCAGCTCCGGTAGTAGCAGCTCCAGCTCCCGCAGCAGCGGCAGCGTCAGCATCAGCATCGGCGGCCTCCGACGCTCACCTCCTCCTACCACCAGCCGGGCCAGGCCCTAGTGGTCCCAGTAGATGGGCCCGAGCCCAGGTGATGTAGTCTCCCTTGGCCACCAGCAGCTTGACGGCTGGAGTCCCCACCAACTCAAGGAGTAGATCAACCCGGCTCAGATGATCGGTCCAACACATACAGGCCGGAGGAACCACTGGGATCCAAAAGTGATCCAGGTCGAGCGACTGGCAAACCACTTGCTCTTCTAGATAGTACTCCCGTCCAAATAGACCCTCTAGTAGGATTCACCTGGAAGCAATATCCTGACTGCGCATCAGGTCTGCACCAGCTCGTTCCTCTACCCCTCTCCAAACGTCCCAGTGAACCTGCAGAATACAGTGAACAGTGCAATGCATGATAATAGCCAGTGTACAGTAATTAGTGTGCAGAGCAGAAAAGAACAGAAACAGTACAGTACAGTGCAGTGCAGTGCAGTGAGCAGTATAATGCAGAGAGTAATGTACAGTATAGTAAGCAGGAAATAATGATACCTAGTTGGGAGTCAGTCGGTCTAAAGACACCCGAAAGCGATCGATGTCCTTTCCCTCGGCCTTTTTCCCCTTCAGGCCTCAGGACCACCGGACCGCTCAAGAAATGACCAGAGGGTCTACCGCAGAGTTCGCTGGGACGTGAAGCCCAAGGAAATCATAAGTCCACAACTGCAAATAAGGAGATGTCAGCAAGCAGATAATGAACAGAAATTAAATCATACCTCCCAGACCCTCCAGTACCCTCCGATACTGAGCTTCTGAGGGAACCGGGTCATTGTCCACATAAAGCTGTAGAAAGTAGCTAGAGCAGTGCCTCCCCAGTCAAAAGATGTAACACGATTGAGGCAAGCGAGGGCACCTAGGTAATGCAAATGTACGATATTCTCCTTGTTTGAAAACAAGGAGGTACCAAACATATATATGAGAAAACCCCGGGCGACCCACTCGTAGTGGCGAGGTTCGGTGCACTGGAAATGTCTGAATCTTTCGAAAAACCATGTATATCTAACGCGGTCTATGTCCATCTGGGCGAGAATAGCTCCGAGAAAGTGCATTAGTGCAACGGTAGAACCAGCGATGGTCGGGCCAAAAGGGATAGGGCCTCATTCGACCTGAATGTAGGTGCTAAGTGCGAAGTCTAGAGGCGTCAAAGTAGCCTTGAAAGTAGTAAAGTGGAAGGTATTGGTGGTATTCCACCACTGCTCTACCAGGGCCGTCAGCCAGACCCAATCATTGCTTGTTCTACCCAACAAGGGTATGAAGTGAGCAAAGTTGGAGGTATCGATATAAGCCCAGCTAGGAGCAGGAAGGGCATCATACCACTCTAATGCCTCTCCAGAGGCGGAACCTCCAAAACCTCTGACGTAGTGACCAACCTGAAAAGAGAAGACAAACAAATGATACATAAACACATGAAATATGTAGTAGATAACCAAAAGCAAAAACCCTAGGTTCGTGTGTAAGTGATGACCCTTCGATTATTTCAAACCTTAGAAAACTGGGCACCCTAACCCTAGGATCGTGTGTTAGTGACGACCCTTCGGTTCTTTCTAAGCCCTGATAAATCAAGCAAATCTTCCTAACTTTAGGTTCGTGTGTAAGTGACGACCCTTCAGATCTTTCAAGCCCTAGAAAACTAGGCACCCTAAGCCCTGGTGCATCAGAAAAATCTTTCTAATCCTAGTTTTGTGTGTAAGTGACGACCTTTTGGTTCTTTTAAACCCTAGAAAACTAGGCACCCTAAGCCCTGGTGTGCTAGGTAAACCTTCCTACCTTAGGTTCGTGTGTAAGTGACGACCTTTCGGTATGCCAGGCAAATCTTTCTAACCCTAAGTTCGTGTGTAAGTGACGATCTTTTAGTTTTTGCACGTCCTAGTAAAAGACTAGGGACCCTAAAGTCCTGGTAATCCAGGCCAATCTTTCCTTTGATATTTGTGTTTTGCCCCTTTTGCCCTAACCTTTTAGGATTAATTTTCTAAGAATTTTTAAAAATTTGTCCCAATCTTCTAAAATTTTCCTCCAATTTTTAGGATTTTCTAAAAATTTTCAAAATTTTTTAAAATTTCTAGAATTTTCTAAAAAGTTTTAGGATTTTTCTTAAAATTTGCCCCAACTTTCTAAATTTCTAGATTTTTGAGAAATACTCCTTAGATTTCTAGAATCACAAACTCTAGAAATCTAAGGCAATTTTGTCAAAAATTTCTAAAAACACAAAATTGCCTCTAATTTTAGAATTTTTGATAAAAAATTTTCCTTTAATTTTCATGCCCCAAAAACAATGACAAAAACAAAAATTCCCCCCTTAATGTTTTTCCAAAATAAAAAAATTCAAATCTTTTATTTTGTGATAATTTCTCCTTTTATTGTTTGTTCAAATCCTAGTGTCCCTATTGTTTTAATCTCCATTGCATAGGTACCTAAGCTAAGTTTAAATCCCAATCTTCAATCACACCATCATCAAAATAAATCATCATTCATCATCATTTACCATCATATCAAAACACATTATCATGACATCTAGAGGATCCTAGGCATGCGTCTACGTTTGATATATCATGCTTTGGTAGTTAAAATAGTAAGGATATGGTACATATCGAAGGTTGCCGACGAGAAATGTGGTGGTCGGGCTCCCGCAGAAGAACGTCGGCTGCAACAGCTTCGGTTAGAGGCTCGTAGCGTCTCATCCCACGTGGGACCACGCAATGGGGTAGTAGAGCATACGTATATGGGTCGAAGGGTGCCGGATGACCCTCTCTAGCATCAGGATCAAAGAAATTGGCCACAGCTGCCGCAGCAGCAGCATCAGCAGCCGCCTGAGCCTCAGCAGCTGCCCGTGCCTCATCAACTGCCCGGTGAGAGGCACGCTCCGCCTCAAGAACGAGAGCATCCATCGCAACAGTGGGCTGCGTGGATGTGACTCCACCAGTGGAAAGACTGGAGGTCGTACCTCTGAGAGTCCCCGTAGAAGAACTCCCAGCAGCGGAGGGGCCCTGGCATGCCCCTAAATCATCGTCTCCCTAGCCTTGACCCACCATGAAAAGAAATGGAATCACGAGTAATAGTGTGAACATCGTGTGTCAAGAGGAGTACTCACAAAAGCAAGGGAAAAGAACACGAAAGTTGAAGAACGAAGGAGAAGCAAAGGAAAGTTGAGAGAGTTGAGAGTGCTGAGGGGTTAGAGACAGAGAGTAGAGGTAAAAGTGAGCATGGTCCGCACGCCCTGAAAAGCCTTGTACGCGTCTCATAGTGGTGGTCGCCATGTTTGATGTGAGCGACCGCCAAGATAATGAAGAGGTGATCGGCGACCGCCAACTCAAAAGAGTTTGTATCCGGCAACCGCCATGTCAAAGGGGTTCTGTCTAGACGGTCGCTAGGTTGTCAAAAGGGCACGTCACATCAGTGACCCATTATGGTGTTTTGGGGCTCTTAAGGGGCCGGTTGGGCATTTTTTTATTATTATTATTATATGTATGTTTATTTTATTTCCTTTTAGTATGTTTTTACTATAGGTGTTTTATTTTCTTTTTGTGTGCACCTTATTAGCAAAAATGATCTTAAAAAAATACATAAATAAATTTTTCTTTTTGTGTGTTATTTGTACATATTGATTTCATATGTGTTATTTTTGTGTGCATTTTTAAAAATATTTTGTTAGCAAATATAATAATAATTTTAAAACCTTGTGTGAATGATTTCCTTAAATTTTATTTTTGCTACTCCATCTTTTTGCGATGATTCCCTTCCGATAAATCTAATTTTAAGCCGTAACTTGACTTTTAATTATTTTTATTTCGTACCTCATTCCGAATTTTTAGGTCTTAACTCGACCTATTAATTCGTGATTATTCTTCCCGATAAATCTAAAGTCATAACTCGATTTTTAATTATTTTCTTAACTCGACCTATTAGTTTGATGATTTCCTCGTCGGTCCTCCTCATGACCCTAAACTGACTCGTCGGTCCTCTTCATGATCCTAAATTGACTCGTCGATCCTCCTCACGATCTTAAACTGACTCGTCGGTCCGCCTCATGACCCTAAACTGACTTATTGATCCTCATCACGACCCTAAA
>JAULJZ010025357.1:0-15443 GCA_032270985.1 Heliamphora pulchella | reverse complement strand
TTCTGCATCAAAGAAACTTGTACAAGTTTCTTGAAGGTATATTTAATCTTAATATATCTATTCGTCGATATGGTTTTCATGGAAAACGCATGTGCCGTTTTTTATGGTCACGGCGCCGGTTCTAAATTTTTTCTTCCACATTCCAACAATAGTATCAGAGCCAAGGTTGCGATTTTTCGTGAAAAACTATTGTGCTAACATTTGTTTTGCAGCCTATGTCGTTATGGTCCGGTTAAATGTGTGAATGGATGGTTTTATTTTATATCGTTTTTTTTAACTGTTTATCTCGGCGATTTTATATCGAGATTAGATCGGTTGTACACTTCCTACGTGGGGTATAAGGTTTTTACGATGTAAAATATTATTTTATTTATATTTTTTATGGATCATTATTGTAATCGGATCACGCAAAACGAGGAACAAAAGCGAAAAAAGAAAACAAGGCAGCGGCGGTAGGCCTGTTTGGCCAGCAATGTTGTGCCATGTTCGGGGTTCATTTTTGGGGCTTTCGGGGATCTTTTTTGATGCAATTTTTTCGTTGAAATTAAGTTCAATCCGTTAGCTTTTTAACGGTGGTTCGATGGCGGCAAGACGACCACGGCAAAGGGGTGAAAAAATTTCTCAAAGATTGGTGCGCGCAGTGGCATGCTACAGTAATTTTGGTACTTTGGTGATTTTTTCGGGGCACTTCGACTTCAAGTTTTGACGCGATTTTTTGCAAAGATCTGGTTTGGAATGTTAGCTAGCTCCAGTAATTTTTTGGGACACTTTCGGGTCCGGCAAGGCGGTCAAACAGCGACTGGAAAAAGGCGGCGCAGGGCTGCCATACACAGTAGTTTTTTCGGCACCTCAAGGGGCTGTTTGGGCTTCTTTTTCAGCTTTTTTCGGCGTTCCAGCGGTGGTCCGAGGCTGTGACGGTGTTCCGGGGGCTGAGGAGAATGTCGAGTTTTTGACGGCTCGTTTAGGGTTTCAAAACCCTATTCGTTTAATCTTTACTCCAAGACCGTCGGATTAAAAGATTAAATAGATGGACCGGATTATAACGACTTAATATTTATTTATTTTGTCGTTATTTTAATTAATTATTTATTTGTTTTATTTAATTGCGTGGATGGATTTTATTTTATTATGTTTTTCCTTTTATACATGTTTTTTATTAACGGAAGTATATTAAGAAAAGTGATTTTATAAAATAAATAATCTTAGTAATTTTTAAAATGGTAAAATAAATAAATAATTATTTATTTAATTTTGTGTTAAAATTAATTAAGGTTTTTTAATTAAAATCTGGAAAATTAATTTCTTTTGCAAAATTAAATAAGGAAAGGTTTTTATTTATTTTATTATGATTAAACAAGAAATTTTTTAATTGATTAAAATCGAATTTACTTTAATCGGGAATTAAAACTTGTTTAATCATTTAAAATGAATGAAAAAGAAAAACCCTCCGTTTTTTTAAAAAATATTATGTGTGAAAAGGGTTTAGTCACAGATAAATCATACGGTCTCTATTACACGTTCGTAGGAGACGTGGTTATAGTTCGCGTGCCGGCTTTAACTTTCTCTTTAACTTTCGGCTTTAACTTTCGGTCTCCCTAAGGAAGGCCTAGAAATGAATAGGCACGCAGGCCTCCAAGAACAAAAAGAGAAATCCTCAGTAGCATGGTAGAATAGAAAGATCACTGCCATTGGGTCCTCTTTCCCCGGACCACATAGCCTCCTTAAGACAACTCCCAGATGTCGAGTCGGTCTCCTCCGCCTCATCTAAGCTATCGATAGTTTGTGTAACACTGGAGTCCGAGTCTGGGATGAAGAAGTAGCAGCAGCAGAAGCAGAAGTCCGAGCAAAAGGTGCAGCTGAGGTGGCAGGTGCTGTGCGACTACCGTGAGTCCTCGATCCTCCGCCACGCTGAAAAGAAAGAGCGCAAGAATGTAACTATAAGGTAGAAAGTACTGCAATGGGGCCACCCTGAGGTGCAGGAGGCTCCAAACCATGGGCCCGAAAGGCAGCATCCCAGTGACGGACCAATACCCTCAACCCGGTGATCAGGCGAAGGGATTGGTCGCACCACTCCCGGGGCATCTGTCAAGAGAAGAACCAAATCAGGATCAATCAGATATGGGAATCAGTACGAGTATAAGAATCAGTGCAGTCAGATCATCGCAGTCAGATGAAAGTGATAATATGAAGAACAAGAGGAAGGATGACATACCTGCTCAGCGCCAGGGGGTAGGAGAATCTCTGGGGCCGCCGGCTCAGGGATCTAGATCTGATGGAGAATCCCGTCCACAAAGGTGTCCATTGTCCAGGAGAGCTTGGGATGAACATGACCAGGGGCAACGGGGGGAGGACCCCGCACGGCAGCACGAGCACCTATGGCAGGCTTGAGCCTCTCTCGAGCAAAGACCGTGTAGTCACGATCCTCACCCTCGATTAGCGTGGTAGCATCGAGGCCCACCATGGCTCAGATGATCTCGGTCGTACGGAGGGTGTCGATCTGACGCATCCCCACCGGAGGCGTCCTCGGGGTACAAAAGTGATCATACCCCAAGGATTGTCGAATGACGCTCTCACTGAGGTACCACTCTCTGCAGAATGGCCCCTCAGGAAAGACACGGGTCCGGGTGACCTCATGGCTCTGCATCAAATCAACACCAACTCGCTCCTCCATGCTCATCCAGATGTTCTAGCGGACTTGAAAGTCAAAGGAAACATGTCAGCAAGCAATATATATGCAAAAAATGAGAAGTGGGAATGAATAGAAGCATGAGTAATTTACCCGATTGGGAGTGAAGTTGTCCAAGAAAAGGCGGTCATCATCAAAATCCTTCCCACCAGGCTTCGTACCCCGATGGCGTCTGGCCCACTGAAGTGTCTGAGAGATCACAAAGGGGGTTGTCATAGGAGTTCACCAGCTGGCGCATGCTTAGGAACTCATAAGCCCAGAGCGGCAGAAAATCAAGAGAAACGTCAGGACAGTTGAAATAGATATGAAAATATGGAAATGGGAAAGGAAATGAAGCAGAGAAAGCAGACATACCTCCCAGATGCGCCAGTACCTACCAACCCTCAGATCAAAGGTCCTAGTGGCAGTGCTCATATACCCATATAGAATGGCCAGTACAGCTCCTCCCTAGTCATAGGAGCCGATCTAGTCCACCATCACCATGGTAGCGAGGTAGTGGAGGTGCACCCTGTTCTCTAAGTTCAGGAATAAGGATATCCCGAACATATAGAGGAGTACACGCGCCACCCACTCGACGTGGTGGACTTCGGAGCAGGCAAAATGACAGAAGGTCATTTTCAGCCATGTGTATCGTATGTTCCCCTTGTCGATGGAAGGGGGCACGTGGCCGAGAAGGTGCAGAAGAGCCTCGGGGCTCTGATAGATATCTGGATCGAACGGGATCGGCTCGTCGCCTACCCGAATCCTGGTAATGAGAGAGAAATCAAGAGGAGTAAGGGTCACCTCAAATGTGAAAAGGTGGAAGGTGTTGGTGGTGTCCCACCACCTCTCTGTCAAAGCTGTAAGGGTGACCCGATCGTTGCTGGTCCCCTCCAGCGTGGTGATAAAGTTGCCAAAGCTGGCCCGATCAACAATCTCTCGGCTACGGGGTGGGAGCGCTATGTACCACTCCAGGACGTCAGAGGATCCGCCAAAACCTCAATTGCGAAGTCGCTCCTGAAACGAAACAAAACAAACAAATCAGTGAACGAAAAACAATAATGGAATCAACAAAATAACAAAAACGAAATAAGCAGAAACAATGACGGGATCAAAATCAAAGTACGTGACAAGATGTCTGAAACAAACTAACAATAATCAGAACAACAGCAAAATGAGACTCAAAATCAATCTACGGGTCAAAATTTTACTCATTAGTTCAAAAACCTACCCCGTTTTGAAACCAACAACGACTCTACCCAATCAAAATCAATTTGCTAAGATCCAAGTTCAAATTTAACAAAAACTCGGCTTCGCTCATATTTTCATTTCAAAATTCAATCTAAAACTCATTTGACATAATTTAGATTCAACACCGATCAAAATTCAAGTTCGAAAGAAAGTTTAAAAATTCAATTTCCTTCCAACATAGCCCCTAATCTACCTCAAATTTAACCTCAAAAAACTCAAAATGGTAAATATCATCAAAATTTTGTCTCAACAAAAATCAAATTCAAACTTGACCCAATCTAACCTCAACCCCATTTGGCCATGTTTTCAAAATCCAATCAATTCAAAACTTTAATCCAGTCGCAAAATAATGTCCTAACTCGTTAGTTCTGTTTCCCCATCCAAACTAGCCCCTAACTCCGTTCCAGATCCATGTTTTAACATAATTTCAAGTTGTTCCCAATTCAGTTTAACACGGAATTTACCCAGATTCACCCCAAAATTCAAAATCAAGCTTAACTCAAATTCATTCAATCTAAGTTTGTTTTAAACAAAATTCAAAGTTTGATCGTAGGTTCATAAAAAAAAAATAACCCATCAAAATTCAAAAACTCAGTTTTAAACCATGATTCACTCGAAACTCATCCTATCTCAAGATTAGTTTTTCAAAGAGAATTCATATCCAAAACTCGTTTTATTGAAAACTCAGAGTTCTTTTCAAATCAAAACCCATTCAGTTCGTGTTCAATCCAAATCCTAACATGGTATCCATTTTAAATCCAAAATTCAAATAAGCCCTGCTTTTAGGACGTGATCCCACTTCAAACCAAGTCCAGCCCAAGCCCGATGACCGAATCCACCTTCAATCCAAATTCAAAAATCCTTATCCAAAATTCCAAGTTTGTTCAACCCAAAGTTCGTTTTCATTTAAATTCAAAAGTCCGTTTTGTCCGTTCTCATCCATGTTCAAAAGTTTCGTCCAAAAGCAAAGGTCCATCCAATCCAACCCAAGGTCTAACCTAGTTAAGTCCAACGTTTCAAACCAAGTCTCAACTCCATTCCAATTTCAATACCGAACACCGAACTAAGTCAACTCAAACATTCGACACAATTCAATATTCAATTTAAGTTCAAAGCTCGATCCAATTCAATCAATATGAAAGTAATCAAAAGTTCAACATCCAAACAAACTTTCAAACAAAAAGCAAGCAACGAATTCAAGTTTTCAACTTACCTCGAGGTTCCAGGCTGAGAGATGATCCTCGCGACGCCAGAGAAGGATCTCACACTCCACTATGACATTCGGAAGAATGAACCTCTTCATAGCCGATTTCCACAATCGGTGAAGAAGAGGGATGTAAGTCCCAGCGTCAAAATGCTCTGGCATGCCCGACGCACCCCCTCCGTCGAGTAGGAGATTTTCGTCCCGTCGCCACCATCACCCGCGGCCACTCCAGCCGCACCTCCAACAACGCTGGCACCCCCATTGTCACCTCCTCCAGCACCACCACCTCCACTACCGGCTCCACCACCACCTCCACTACTGCCGGCACCACCCTCGTCACCGACGAAGCTAAAGCCGCCACCCACCAATGAGGAGAAAACCAAGGAGAGGAAGGAGTGAATAAACAACTTTGGAGAGACAGTGAGTGCTTGGGAGAGAATAAGAGAGAGACGAGAGAGAGAGTGAGAGCTTGAGAGAGAGATCGAGAGTGAGAGCTTGAGAGAGCCGAGAGAGAGAGACTGAGAGCATGAGAGAGAGATTGGGAGAGAATAAGAGAGAGTCGAGAGAGAGAGAGGGAGTGAGAGCTCGAGAGAAAGATAGAGAGAGAGCTAAGAGAGAGAGAGAGAGTGAGAGAGAGATGAGAGGAAAAGAGAATGTGAAAGCTTTGCGCGAATGGTTTTTTCGAACGGTTTTAGAACTTATGTTCTGCTATCGACCTCACGGCCGTGAGGTCCGTCTCTTTTAAAGCTGGTGGCCGTCACAACTTGACCTAGGCCGCAACATTGTTTTGTAACAGCCGTGCCTTTTATCTAAACGTTTCTCAAGGCATGAACTTTATGTTCAGGTCGCCATCTCCTTAGGGCAAAATTGTCACGCCCCCGATCCTGAGGCACGTGAACTCCACATGTTAACTTATTCTTACTATAACAAATACTTCTTTAATGATAATCTCATGAATTTAGTTTGTTATAGGTAATCACTTATTCCAAACTCCAAGTATATTTTTAAAAAATTTCGACAGAGTTTCCTCTATTTTTTGGACTATTTTTCTTGTAAACCTGTTAAACTCAAGCAATCATTTATACTCAGGCACCGTCTGGATCTCAAGTCCCAAACCACAGTCAAAACTACTTACTAATGAATCATTCTATATCTCATAATAGTTATACTAATCTCAAATAAAATTAACCCACAAGAACTTAAACCATGCATGAATTCCATTAAACATAGATCATAGATACATTCATCCAAACTCTTTCATCTTTCTTTACATTTATGTATACACTAGAAGATTCTAAAAGAATCCATCATAAACCACAAGCATTCTTTTCCTGCTTCTAATCTTCTCATACTTCAATTGTTTCCTTTATCGTTTAAACCTATAAAAAAATGTTAGACAACAACCATGAGCTGAAACTCGTCGGATAAAGACTAATAAAAGTGAAATGTATGATTTGTGAGGTGCGAATGATATGCTATAATGCAATCACAATCAAATCATGTTTTATAACCCATTTTTTTATTCGTCGTCTCTTCATTCTTTATTTACTTAATCTTTACTCTTTCTTACTACATCATTCAACACATTTTTATTATTTTTATCATTGATTGAAGTTCTACGCTCACCTACCATAAATATTGATTCATCTTCTTATTTCTTTCATTTTATGTCTTTCGTCTTACATTCTTTCAAATTATTTTCGTTCCCGTTTTCACTTCCATTCTCTTTGGATCGTGATCCAATATTTAGACTTACATCTTTATAAAAATTGTTCATTTTTCTTTCTATTTCCTCAATCTTATTTAGCTCATTACTCATTCTTATTCAAACATTAACATTCTTTTGCTTCCATTCTTTTCTTCTCTTAATGTAATTCACAATGTCTCTTTAATCAGTTTTCCAAATGATAACCCACCATTTTATTCAGCAGGAAACCATAAATCCTTTTTCTTTTCATAGTTTCTTTATCCACATTTTCACTTTCTTTGATTTGTTACAGAACACTGAGTTATCACATTTTGTTTTATTTCATTAATCCAATACTGAATCGATGTAGGGTGCAGCTTATAGAAACCCCTTCCTATTCCCCCAACAGGCTACGCGAAACCGTTGGGTAATAGATAGCTCTATAACTCACCACTACGATCATCTGAAACCAACGTCGGGAGCAGCTTATAGAAACGCCGACGGGAACCGCCTTTTTCGGTTTCCCTAAGGAACGCCGACGGGAAGGCAACCCATGCACACCTTTTCGGAGGCAAACCCGATGGGTAGGGCACCTTACTTGCGCAAGTTTTCGATCTTTCATTGCGGAGCTAGTCAAGCTCAACTTAATCACATCCCCATCAACCAACCTCGGTTCAATATTTGATTAACCATATCAATATTTATGAACAACCGAGAGTCCATCTCCCCAATCATTATTATACAATAGGATCCATTTCATCATCAATAAGCCAATCATTATATAAGCGCACCACTTTTATTATCAATTAAATTTTCATTATAACCACATGTGTTCTCAACACATTCTTTAACCATTACATAGTCCAATTCTCAATTCAACATTATAGTTTCAAGAAAATTTCTATGATTTCCTCTCAATGTACATCATCATTCATTTCTGTTAACTCAAACTATTTTAGCATTGATTTTTCCCTTTCTTCAAATTTGAAACCATAAACTTCCATACCAATTATGAACACAATGAATATGTATTCATTTTATATCTTTAAAGTCATAAAGTGATCATAAGTCCAACTCTTAATCAAATATAACAAGTTTCATCACATAATTCCATTTAACAAGTATTTATCCTTAAGATTCCAAAATTTTGACATATATGAACTATTCATTATCCATTATCTTGTTCCATTTTCAATCCAATATCACAGGTCATGTATATATATATTCCATAGAGTCAAGCACATCAATTATGTTTTACTTCAACAACTTTCTAAACGTCTCGTTTGGTTATAATTTTAAATATTTAGTTCATATTAACCCAATTTTAAATAAACCAACCCGATTTAGCAAATTAACTAAGCCATGTATTTTAACATGCTACTCCCAATTAAGCAATTTACATAGTTTCATTTTCTCTTATGATTTTCCATTCACTTGCATTATAAGTTCTAAATTAAATTTCAAGATTTAATTCACCATTTCATAGCTCCTTTTTCCCTACTTATTAAACACAAGATGAAATTGGTCCATCCTCAATAGAATTAAGACATCCCTGACTCTTGCCAATTAGTCTTAGATTTATCTTTCAACTCTCGATTTAATGAGTTACTTAATTCAAATCTTATCCATTACTCACGGTTTTATATATCATTCTTCCCAAATTTATCAATTCAACCATCAACTTATTTCACAAAATGCAAATCCCCGAGTTTAGGAACTCTAATAACTATTTAAAACCCCATTATAATCCCGCTGCCAATTCATTACCAATTCTCTCATCGATTTATGTATTCAAACTCAATATTCCGCAACTAACTTTTGTGTAGCGGATGATACACCAACTTAATCCCGACATCCTATGTCAAAGCTTCAAAAGTTTCCAAATTACCTTTAAGTTCGTCCAAGATCACAACTCTCATGGTTCCAAATTATTCATTTCATACACTTAGATAAGTTATTCAATTCTTAATTCATAACATTCATTAATTCCTCAATTCAAAGTGACTAAGTTTAACCTTAATCATTTCAAGTAATCCAAATCAAACATTGGCTTAAAACTCAAATCCCATGATTTTAGTTCTTAAATAGTCCCCTAGTTTTCTAAGTCTTCGAAAATGGATTATCAACTCAAATTATATATTCAAATTCTATTAATTAGCCAGTTCAATTCATACTTTATGACTCCCATTGTGTTTAAATTATCCACCAACTCATGGTTTAAGTAAGTTACAAGTAATAAACATATAACCAAATCTAAGTTTTTCAATCATTCGTAGGTTTCTCTTAAGCATTAATTCTAGCTTATGAAAATCAACACAAATCAAAATAAAGCACTTAAGATAGTCTAAATCCTACCTCACATTGTTTTCGAGCTTCAAAATTTCCTCCAATATTCCAAGCTAGGGCTTCAGCACTTAGGTTTTTGTTCTTCTCGTGGGGTAGAGCTTTAATCCTCCTTTGGCGGCCCTTAATTTAAATCTCCAACTCTCCAATTTCGGCGGGACTGGTGGGGGAGACTTGAGGTTTTCCCAATTCATGGAACAACAACGGAGCATGAGAGAAAAGAGACTAGAACAGATTTCGGCGTTGACAGGGCGGCACTGACTGGTTTTCTATTTTTCCGCAGCTGCTGCAGCGAACAGGGCTGTTTGCCGAAGGGCAATCTGCTACTGTAGAGACTCAAGATCGATCGAACAAGGGCTGTTTGTTGCTAAACAGGGGCGTATCGGCTACTCACGGATCGGAAGAAGACAATGGAGAAGAAGGAGAGGAGAGAGTCGGCAGGTGGTTTGGGAATTTGGGGCTCCCCTGACTTTCAACATCTCTCTCTCTCTCTCTCTCTCTCTCTCTCTCAACCCTTCTAGAGATTTCTCAAGCCACACAACAAAAATAAGAGAAAGGAAGAAGAAGAATCCAGAATCGGGGAACATGTTGCCCGACGGGAATGAGGGCGAGAAATTTTTTTTTGTGCCTTTTTAATTCCCTTAAGGCTTGTTCTCCATTCTCCCAGAAATTTCCCAACTCTCCAACATATCTTAGCTTCCAAGGTGATAATGTATCTAAAATAGTGGCCCTCTATATTTTAATTCCTTTTAAACTTAAGTTAATTTTACACTTGGAGATTATAATTAGAATTCTCTAACAAATACCAAAAATTTAAATTAAAATTTTAACATCCTAGTGTCTCGACATGTATTTACCACACACAACTTGCACTCTATTCTATTAAAGTTAATCTCCGGGGATTTAATTGTATTAAATTAATTAATAAAAATAAAAATGTATTGGGTCGCTACAAAAATAGTACAGGCTGCGACATACAAAAGCGACAGCCTCTATTTTGTTTTGAGCTTTTCCCTTTGTTCGGACCTTAGAACTACCCCATGTGAGTTTTGAACAAATTGAAGGCTCTCTTAGTCCTTCTTCATGATCTAGATACCTCTTTACCTTTTCGGTCCTCGACACGACCTAAAACTGTCCTTAAACCCATCGATTCTCCTCATGACTTTAAACTGATCCATAGGTCCTTCTCATAACCTTAAACTGACTCGTTGGTTCTCGACATGACCTAAAACTGTTCTTAAACCCATCCATCCTCCTCATGAGCTTAAACTGACCCATCGATCCTCCTTATGACCTTAAACTGACTCATCGGTCCTCGTACGACCTTAAAATGCCCCTCTGACTCATCGGTTCTCCTCATAACCTTAAACTAACTCGTCGGTTCTCGACGCAACCTAAAACTGTCCTTAGACCCATCGGTCCTCCTTATGATCTTAAAATGACCTACCGGTCCTCCTCATGACCTTAAATTGACTTGTCAGTCCTCGTCACGACCTAAAATTGATAAGTTGGCCCCCTAAGAGTTCGATCCTCCTTATGACCTTAAACTGACTTATCGGTCCTTGTGTGACCTTAAACTTACCCCCTAAGAATTCGGTTCTCCTCATGACCTTAAATTGACTTGTCGGTTTCCACATGACCTTAAACTGCTCTTAGCCCCATCGATCCTTTCACAACCTAAAACTAATTGATATTTTCTCAGTCCATGCTGAGATCTTAAAATTTTCTTGCATCGTACCAATTTGCATTGCATTATACCTGTCATGCATCATGATTAGCCTGTTTGCATCATATATATTTCTCCACAAACTATGATCGATCTAATCCCTTACGATAGGGGAACGTAGGAAGCTCAATGGAAATTCAGGTTCGACCATGCTTTTCTGCATTTTTTGTTTGTGACTAAGATTGGTGGCTTATTCGATCGGTTTGTCTAACTTTGACATTTACTTGCACCACTAGTTACTTCAAGCTCTGTCAAAAAGGGACAACTGTAGACATCCTAATCTGACCAAGCCGAATCTTAGGCACCCATTTTAAATGCGCCCTAATGACAAAAGAATGAGAATTATGCTCAAGTAAGAAAAATCACGAATATGGCTCAAAATCCAAAAACCCTAAACAACCTTCAGGCCGTGACATCCCTATCTACACGGCTGCCACCTTTTTGAAAATCCAAGAACAGGCCGTTTCCTTACTCTCAAGCCTATAACCATTTTGAAAATCCTAAATCAAGCCGTGAATTTCTTTGTCACGGCTGTTGCCTTGTTATCTAGGCTATGACTTTTGCAATTCATGGCTATCCTTTTCACCCCCATAAAGGTAGCTGCCTATACTGTATAAAAGTAAAATGGTAGTGACCGTCACCTTTACCCCTTTTTTGACAAGTGGCAGCATCCCATAAGGGGATTGTGTTGCTCGCCTTGCCTATAAATAGGCAGTGGTTCCAAGTTGAAAGAAAAGAGAAAAGACCTGGAGGCCAAACCTCTATCAAAATATCTCCCCGTTCGATATTCTCCCACCCATTCTATACTTTTCGAGCCTCGTTTGTGCTCTTGCTTGCTTCGGCGGAGTTCTTGGAGCACGTATATTGGTTTAGAGGTATCGTATTCTCACCATCGAGGGGCCATTTGAGGTGAATATTCACACGAGGTAACCTTAGGATCCTATGACTCTTTTTAAACCCTCACCTTCGTTCCTGAGGGTGTCGTGGATAAGATTTTCATTATTTTGTTGCTTGTCTATCATTTAATGTAAATATTCATTTTCTCCAAGTTTTCATCATTAACAGTATCTTCATAGCCTTCTATTTCGTATATTTACATTTGTTTACATCTTGTTTCGATGCTTACAAGCACACTGAACACATCAGAAGCTTACTGAGGTTCTGAAACATACCGGCCGTAACTTTCTTATGTTACGACCGTGTGTTCTGTTAAACCCACAGTGACGGCCATGTCCTTTTTATAGGAGTCGCTAAATTTAGGCCTCTTTATATAGACGGCTGCAACAATTTATTGTTACAGCCGTGACATTGTTCTAAGGTTAGAAATGCAAAAAACCATTTCAAAACCCTCTGTTATCTGTTTACTTCAAGTTTGTACATCCTTCTATAGCTCTGTTTAGTATTTTCTTCTTTACGTATCTTTGTTCAGTTTTCTATCGGGTAATGAATGGTCGATCTAGCCTAGACCAAATGGGTCATGGTCTCCATTCTATATGCCTTCATATTTGCATGATTTTGAGGTTATATAAATGTTACGTGCGCCTTCTTTTCCTTCATATTTGTTACAATCGTTATCCCCTTTGTTTTGGCCGTATAGTTTTTGAGAGATTAGTAGCATGTACATGTGTTTTAAGCTCTTTGTTATTCATTTTTGATATCCTGTATATTCTATTTAGAGTTATTACTTGCATAGAGGATGAAGGATGGTAGATCTAGCCTAAAACCAATAGGTTATGGTCTTTATCTTGCATATCCTATTCATTTGAGCCTGTTTTAAGCCACGTGCTATGTATATACCCTTTTTGTACCTCTTAAAAACCATGGCCGCAACATTTCTTTGTTACGGCCATGAGATATTTTCATTCTATTCTTCGCAGTAACCCTATTTTTGTCATAGCTGCCTACTTTGTGACTATTTTTGTCACGGCCGCAACATTTGTTGCTAAGGCTGTGAGTTTTTTGCATGACCAGTAGCTTAAATATGATGTTTAAGTCTCTTCTGCTTGTTTACAGTATGATAGGGACAGAAATATTATTGCATGACCCTTAAAATCTTACTTGTTCGTTTACCTCTTATTTACATGTTTTTTCATTTTGCTTTGCTCAAACAATACATGTAGCATATCTAGAAATAATAACCAAATTACATGACCTTAGGATCGTAGCTAGATTTTTGTTTCATTGTTTACTTTTGTTTGAACTTTCTTTAACCTCCTATTCTGTATATTTTACCTTTAAAAAGTTTACAACAAAAACTGACATTGACAATGTAAAGGCCAATCTTACGGTTGGGCAGAAAGCGTACCTAACACCTTTCCTTTTCATACCCTAGACCCCGAACTCTCTTTTTCTCTGGTTATGTTTTTAAAAGACACGCAATCTTCTTTTTATTTTTCTTGATTTTTGTTAAAAACTAAGTGGCGACTCCATTTTTCAAAAAGAATGCTCAGATATCTTAGATTTTTGTTTTTTTAAAAAAGAAAAGAACATATTTTCTAAAAATAATAGGTATCCGGTGCATCTCCCATGTACCCCCCCTCAAAGCGGACACAACTTGAGAAGATCGGGTAGAAAGGTTCGAGCATGTACCAAGGTCAGCCAATTGTTTGGTTTAGTATACTGAAAATCATATTTTTAGTATTTAATTTTATTTTTTAATAAAATTAATTTTTTATTTTATGAGAATCTTAATGAGCAATATATGTATATTATTTCTTTAATGTTATGCATGGATGCCCAATATTCTATATAGTATTTAATTTGGTATGTAGAGTACGGCTTACACACAGAAGACTAGATTTTAGGTTCTTGCAAAATATAAATTTTATGTTCACAGTTTAGATGAAAATGAACATACCATCGGTACGATTGTAGCACAGAATTTTAGTAGGCCTGTCTTGGTTACGAGAAATAGATAATAGCGTCGTCTATTGTTCAGACTCTCTGTGCTGGTACACTTTGTGTGTATTGAACGGGACATTTGAGGTAATTAATTTTATATTGACTATATAAATTAATTCACACTTTAAGATTATTATAAATAGTGTTTATGCTCTTAATTCTGAAATAATTATTAATTTGCGTATATTTAATATTCGTTGTTTTGATTCTTTAGAGGATGCGATCTTATATGGGTCTATATTCTCGGTAAGTTAGATAACGGTATATGGTGAATATTAATTATTGATGGAATCTACGTCTCGAATGATCGGGATTGATGATACCCCATTAAGGATGCTTATAAGTTTTGACCAGACTAAACCCTGCAGGTGGATTTAATTATCCGGTGGTCAAATAAGTTAAGCAAAAAAGATTAAGAAATTAAAGATACCGATTAAATTAAATTGTCAGTAATTAAATTTAATTGGCGAGTATCGAGAATCTTAACGTGGGGAGAAATATTAACCATTTAAAAATATGAGCTCAATGCAAGTGGTCTTGAGATTATGGGTCAGAGTGCAATTATAGTTCTTTAGTGGTGTGAACTGTAATTCAGTATTTTATGGAAATTGCAGAAATAGTTGCTAGTTTTTCATAATTACAGAAACCACTATGAGATTTTCTTAATTACGAAAATCGCTTATGGGTGTCTGTGTTCCACTAGAAGTCTTACTCATAATTACTCCACAGGTCTTGCTGTAGCCCTATAAATATGCGGGTAGGCTGAACCAGTTTCAAAATTTGTCTTCTAAGATTAAAGCTGTCTAGGTTCTGCCGGTACGAGTTCTTGGAAGATTACAACCCACACTATATCCAGCAATCGCATAAGAAAATACAGTAGAAGGTCTAACGGGAGCTTCAACTTGAAATCAAAACGTAGTTAAAGATTTGACCGGTAAAAGGTTTTCTTCTAAATTAACTTCGGTTGCATGAATTTTATTTTGATCATTCGACGTCAAAAGTTTTATCTAATGCCCGTTTTGGCGTTTGCCCGTCTAGTTAATTTTTTACCGAAAAATATTTACAAAAATAATGATCTTGGCATTTTTACCTCCAACACCAATCGGCTACCAGATGCATTGGCCACACTAGGGGCAAGACTTCCATTATCGGACGACGCAACAACTATAACAGTAAGAAGGAAACATGAACCTGCTACACTTCTGGGAGTATACTCAAGTCAATCGGGAGAAGATTGGCTATCCCCCATTATCACTTAGCTATATATTGGCCAGGGGAAATGTAGCACCCCGATCTCGACATAATAAAATCCGTATATACTTTTGAAACCCACCCAAGGGTGAAAACCCTTTTCTTTGAAAACTATGCCTTTAAATAACCCATTCATACCCCAAAAACTCATTTATGAGAAACTTGCTTAAAACAATTTTCAATGCCAAACACTCAGCAGAGACAGCTCGAGTGGACATCTCACTGCTCGAGCGGTGACATACCTGAGAGCTATAGCCCAAAAACCTGTGAAAACATTTATATTTTGGAAACAGGGCTCATGTAACTATTCTTATTAAATTTGATTTGGGTGAATAGAATCGAGGAATGAAAATACACATTTGAGAACAAAATAATCATTCATCATGAGTTAAATACCGTGGCCAAAATCATTCTT
>JAULJZ010025346.1:0-15444 GCA_032270985.1 Heliamphora pulchella | reverse complement strand
GGATCCATCCGGGAGATGATGTTCACTGTGAAAGATAACATGTAGTGCCTTAGTTTTCGGGAAGCCCAAACCAAGGCGCAACATGTCTTCTCAAGGGGCGTGTATCGTATTTTTGATCCGGTCATCTTTTTGCTTAGGTAGTAGACAGCCTTTTCGATTCCAGTCTTGCTTTCTTGGGCCAGCATACATTCCATAGCTGAATCAGTCACTGACTAGTAAAGAATTAGTGGCCTGTCAGGTTTGGGAGGAGCTAAAATAGGTGGATTTTGTAGGTACTGTCGTATGGCATCAAAGGCATCTTGGCATTTCTGATCCCACTCAAACTCGACTCCCTTTTTTAATAGGCGGAAGAGCGGCTCACATGTATTTGTCAACTTTGCGATAAACCGACAGATAAACTTGATTCTTCCCAGAAAGCCCCTAACTTCCCGCAGGGTCTTTGGAGGAGGCATTTCCAAAATTATTTTGATCTTCGAAGGGTCGATTTCAATGCCTCGTTGAGTGATCATGAATCCACGCATTTTTTCAGCAGTGACTCCAAATGAACATTTCTGTGAGTTAAGCCGCATGTTGTACTTTCGAATCCTCTCGAAGAATTTTTACAGTGCTGTAATGTGGCCATCCTGATCCTTAGACTTGACTATCATGTCGTCCACGTACACTTCAACCTCCTTATGTATCATGCCATGTAATAAGGTAGTGGCAGCCCTTTGATAGGTTGCCCCTGTATTTTTTAAGCCAAATGGCATAACACGGTAACAATAGGTGTCCAAAGGCGTGGTGAATGTCGTCTTTTCTCTATCTTCATGATCCATCAGAATCTGGTTGTATCCAGAGAAGCCATCCATGAATGACAGCAAGGCATGGCCCGCCATAGTGTCTTCAAAGACGTCGATGTGTGGCAGCGAAAAATCGTCTTTTGGGCTAGCATTGTTAAGGTCCCGAAAATCTACGCAGACTCAGATACGACCGTCCTTCTTTAAAACTGACACTATATTGGCTACCCATTTTGAATACTCGGTTACCATCAGAAATCCAGCGTTGATCTGTTCAGCAACCTCTTCTTTGATCTTCAGAGCCCATCTTGGCCGGATCCGTCTCAATTTTTGTTTGACCGATTTAGCATCAGCATACAAGGGGATGTGTTGCTGGACAATATCAGGATCGATTCCAGGCATATCTTCGTAAGACCATGCAAATACATCTTTGAATTCTTTTAATAAAATTATTAATTGCTCTTGTTCGATTAAGGATAAAGAAGAACCAATTTGAACATTTTGTGGATTATTTTTTTTACCCAGATTTATTGACAAAATTTCTTTAATTATTGGTTGGGCACACATTTCTTCTTCTCTTTTTATTAAAAGTTTTATTTCTTCGGGGATATCCCCATCGAATTCAAAATCGTTTGAAAGCATATGAAATAAATCAAACAAGGCAAAGTAATCGGAAACTTCGTTCATTTCATTAAGAACAGTGGAAATTACAAACTCAATGGTAAACGCAGGGAGAGGAGCACCAACAGACGTGCCCTCAATTACAGACTCCGGCTCAAACTTGGACTCAGGATATACGACCTGCGCGTCAGAACACTGGATGGACCAATTCTTTACTTCCTTGGTGGTCGCATCGACAATGAGCTTGGTGCAATCTGCCGATGTGCTGAAGCCCATCATGAAGCAGTCTGATTTAGTTATACGCAACTGAGCCATATTCTCATTGAACAGCACGCCCAGGTCATCTCCATCAAACTTGTCAGCCCAGTCCTCTTCCTGAACCTTCTTTTCTTCCTTCTCTCCTTCCACTGTTTCTTCCTCCTCTGTGTCAGATAATTGGTGGCTGAAAAAGATCTCCAACCCAGGTAGCTTTTGATTGATCTCTTCGTCGATACACGGCTCTGGAAAGCCGCAATACGAAAAATCTTCCCCTTCCTTGACGAAGTATCGATTGAGTGTCCTAGAATAATTGACCTTTCGTCCCCTTCTAGGCCTTTGTAGATCTTCTTTCGTTGGCTCATACCCAAGACCAAAACGGTGTGAAGTCAGCGATACCTGAATGGGTTCCGGGATTCCCTGCAGTTCACGTCCCAATTCCATGCCAGGGAAGAAGGACATTTTTCTCATCTTTGTTACAGCCCTCGGGTTGACATACCTTTCTTCTTCATTCATCAGCTTTGAACAGCCTTTATTTTATCAAATCGAAAGCCACTGAGCAACACGTCATCTTTACTATGCTGAACTTCTAGTAGATTTGAATGGTCAAAACTGTCCCATCTTTTATCAATTTCTGTTTCTGGTGAAGGGTAGACAACACTACCTGAACATTCGGGTCATGTAGCCATGGCCTGCCCAGTAGCAAATTGAAGGAAGCCGGTACGTTTAGCACGTGAAACTCAACTGACTTCTCTAGTGGGCCCACTGAAATGGAAAACGACATCAGTCTTAGTACATCCCTTCTTGTGTTGTCATAGGCTCGCACTCCTTGATTGTAGGGAGTGACCTGATCTGGCTTCATCCCTAAATAGACAGCCGTTCTCAATGGGCAAACGTTCAAGGCGAACCCATTATCAATAAGGGTCACTGGGACCCATTTTTCTAGGCACTTGATAGTGATATGAAGCGGTTTGTTGTGACTTTTCCCTTCAGCGGGTAAATCCTTATCAGAAAAGGAAATGACTTTCTGTTCAGCGGTTGGCAAGATAAGCCCAATAAGCTGCTCGGGGGTTGTATCTATCAGGACACTGGCCTTATTCAAAACTTTCAAAATAGATTGCCCGTGCTTATGCGACGTCATCAACAAGCCCCAGATACTGATGTTAGTCTGTGTCTTTTTCAGTTGTCTCAATACAGTATCATCCTCCTCCTCTTTCTCTGTCTCTTTCTTTTTTTTACTTGGCTATCCTCTCTCTAACTGAGCTGGCTTAAAGTGCCGTCCACTTTTGGTTAGGTGTCCCACGTCGTCTTCTGGGTCCCATAACCTTGGCGTCACACTATCAGTTTGTCTTACTTCGTTTACGTGCAAAGGACCTTCGAATGCCCACATATCGTTTAGGCCACTGACAGCTGCCCTTTCTCTTCTTTTCTCGTCATCTTCGATAACCCATGTATTGTCAATTTCCTCCCAAATATCTTCCTCGATAAAGTTCACCTGTTGCTCCTGGGTGCCCCAAAAATCAGTCCATTCGGTCCCATCTAATTTCAACACAATCATGACCAGCCAATAGGACTACATTTCATCGACGTACACTTTCTTCTCAAAAAGTTGGAGAAGGGTGATTCCATCAAGTGCATGACCAAACCCATAAGGCCGAGTTAGGTAATCCAATGGCTAATCATCTACCTCGTTGCGCTCTTCTTCCTCATGTTGGTAAACTTGGATCATCGATCTATACCATTCCAAGGCATTATCGCTCCATTCTTCCATCCTGTTTTGGCTGCCTCTAAACACCATGAACGAGTATACTATTTGGTTCTCAGTTACTGAAATATGTGGGCAGGGTAGGTGTGCTGAGCAGATGTGCTGACTCGGGTCCTCTGATTCTCCTAAAGACATGTAATTTATCCTAGCCTGCCTAGCATGATTTGGCAGTGGGTTGGTTGTGACGTTCGGTTTTGGGGTGGCTGATGGCGGAGGGATCACTTTGTTGTTAATGAGATTCCGAATCTCATGGTAGAGCCTCATACACTTGTCAAGAAAATGCCCATGGCCTTGGTGGAAGGCGCAGTATTGAGATGCATTGTATCTCGGAGGAAGCAGGTCGGGCACTGGCATAGGATCTAGTACCTTGATGAGTCCTTTCTCTACCAGACGGTTTAAAGCGGTGGATAATGGGATGTTGAGAGGGGTGAAAGGTCTTCGCGGTTGTTGTTGTGTTTGCTGACCATCGCTTGGCTGCTGAAGGTTGCTTGTCTGATGAGTGGAAGAAGAAGGGTTCAAAAGGTTCACCTCGCCCGAGCGGGACACGAGATTAGTTGCGGCAGGTTGATTTTGGTTGGTTGCGGGAAAAGTCCTCCTTGGTGGTTTCTGACTGGGTTCTGTTTTCTCAATGTCACCGGATTAGATTGCATCTTCTATCTGAACCCTAGAATCAAATAATTGCTCGAATGTGGAGAGCGACTGTGTAATCAGATAACGTTTTAGGGGAGGTTACAGATTCTTTAGTACGATCCGAACTTGCTCCTTTTTAGAGGGCCGATTTGTCATTTTTACAGCCTTACCCCTCAAGTGGGACAAGAAATCGACAAAAGACTCCCTGTTCTCCTGTCGGGTCATTTCGTGCTCTCGAGTAGTCACATCCAGTTGGACATTGCAACTATACTGGCCGATAAAAATCGTTGTAAAGTCTTCCCAAGTTCTGGTTTTAGCTGCATCAAGGGATAGGAACTATTTCTGCGCTGCCCTAGAAAGAGATCGATGAAAGAGCTGAGCCTTCAACTGGTCATCAATCCCCATTGGCGACAGGGCACCAACATACATTCGGAGATGAATTCTGGGATCTCTGGTTTCATTAAATTTTTTTATATCCGGCATTTTGAACTTTTTTGGCAATTTGGCATCTGGAAACAGGCAGAGTCCCCCTACATTGAGCATATATTCCTTAACTCCTTTGGCTTTTCTCAACACCTTTCCATCTGGTCAATCTTTTCTGCCAGCGCAAATTCCCTGGACTCGGCAGTGTTTTCCTCTTCTACCACAATCGGGCGGGGAACCCGAGGTGGCACTACAACTTGCGGTATCTCTGGTCCCTGGTTGTCATCCCAAAAATCTTCGCCATTCTCGTTCGTATTGTCTGGCTGTCCATTTACACCGAGCATACGGGACTAAATTGCTTGTATCTGCGCATGGCACTGATTTTGGGCATGGGTCTGCTGCTCCACGGCCCGCTGTATCTCGATAATAGCCCTTATCATGGCTGTCAGATTAACTTCATTCTCTGCCATGTTGGTCGATTCAGATACTCTACGAAGTCTGCCCTATTATGATCTTACCCAAACTTGTGTCAACTGTATTCTTTTCAGATTAATGTTATCCCACAAAAAAACCTAGGTCCCACAAGCAGAATAACCAGTCTCAGACATTTTTTGAAAGAATTCAGACAACAGATAGCAAATCTCCCAGATACCTAAAATAGCTAAAACTGAAATAATGCCCATGTCGGGCTCATACCACCAGCATAGCAACTGAACATCTGAAAACCCAAGATGAGAACCAAAGGGGATAGATCAATCAAGTTCTAGAGGAAAGGTTTTATCTAAGCAGACGACGTTCTGATAAAAAGACTATTCTAATCCTCAAGAGACCGGTTCGACCTATGAGGAAAATCGGCAGCATAACAGTAGAAAAATAATACTTTTCTCACATAGGTCGAAAGAAAGGGGGATTGAAGAAAGGAAGCCTAGACTAAAAAAATAGGATATAGAATTAGCAACCC
Organism: Heliamphora pulchella; assembly: GCA_032270985.1. Lineage (NCBI taxonomy): Eukaryota > Viridiplantae > Streptophyta > Magnoliopsida > Ericales > Sarraceniaceae > Heliamphora > Heliamphora pulchella. Next base: position 10,013 of record JAULJZ010025346.1, on the reverse strand, counting down.
GAGCAGAACCCGAAAGGGGGAAAAATAATCTTAAAGGTCCAAACGAAACATCGGTATGACCCCGGGAAGAAGCCTAATACATCAACAGGGAAGAACTGACAATCTAAGAAAAACTTAGAGAAGAGAGAGACTGTCCTAGGGGTGTTAGAATGAAACACGGGCATGATGGCATGAGAAACTGATCATGGTGAAGGACGAAACCCGGGTAAGAACCTGAAGACAAAAAAACTGATCTAATCAAAGGATAACAGAAAATTCGGGCCAAATCCGGAAAAAGAACTAGCTTAATCCGAACAAACAATCCTAATAATATATAACCAAAACAAACAATAAAGAAAAACATATAATCCTATAGGGTTAGCAGCACCTAATTTTGGGGGGGGGGGGGGGGGGGTTCTAAGTTCACTATATGCAAAAGGCCGATTTTGATCAATTTGAACAGGGTACCTTCTGAATAGAGTCGGGTATATACCTCTCATGTCTGGAGTGGTGTAGGACATGGCTAACCAGTATGCCCGAACTCTTTTACACCACCTATGATAGCGTACAGTCAGTAAGGGTTGCCCATCTTCCCAACAATTCTCGAAACGGATTAACGTTCAAGGCATCAGGTCGACAAGGCAGGGGGGGTTGAAGAACAATGCACATGCATGCGAAAATAAAAATGAGAAATTTTATTAAGAACCAATGATATTTTCAAGTCTAGCCCTCTTATTTGATTTTATAAACCAGTCCTTAGCGGAGTCGCCAGAAAATACTGTGGCGTTGGGATTTAGGGGTCAAAAATAAGAGTAGTCAAAGATATTTTGAAAAATATTTTAAACACCTTGAAAGCCAAATTTGAAAACTCATTTTTATTAAAAATAGAGTCGCCACTTAGTTTTTGAGAAAAATTAAGAAAAACAAAATTGGCTACTGATCTTTAAAACGTTAACCAGAGAAAGAGGGTTCGGAGGTTAAGGTACGAATCGGAAAAGGTGTTAGGCACTCAGTTTGCCCAACCATAAGGTTGGCCTCTACTAATTATTATCGGTTCTTTAATAGAATTTCTCAAATGAATACAACTAAAGAAAATAGAGGTAAAGAGAGAACACCAAAAATTAAATATGAAAAATACATGACATATATACATAGCACTCTAAATTAGGACAAATAAAGGGATTAATTCCTAAATCCTATGACATGCAATTTCTATCTAAAGGATACATGACACATCCGCATGCGGTTTTACAAAAAATAAACTAAACTAGCTTGATTCAAATGAATAGGTTAAAGATGCTAAAATAATCTAAACATGATTTGCTACAAAATAAATTAAACTACTCTAAATATGCATTTAAAAAAAATTACCAAAACATGCATAACATTCATTTAGAAAGAAAAATAAGAACATGATAAGTAATAAAAGACGCACAAGAATTCTATATTTTAAAAGAAAGAAAATCTACTAGTAAAAATAAGTGTATTTTAACAAAAGAGAGTTAAAAGATTTAAAAAAAATAAGAAAAAAATTTATAAAAGAAAATTTATACTAAGAATAAGGAAACTAGAAAATGTTTATTGAACTAATGAGAAAGAAAGCTAACTATTTAAATTTTAAAAGGGATGAAAGAAAATAAAGAGAAAAGAAAACAAACTGAAAGAAAATTATATTCAAAGAATGAGAATTAAATTAAAAGATTTTTTTATGATTTTTATGGTTAATGAAAATGAAAGAAAAAGAAAGATAAAAGAAAGTTATAATAAAATAAAACTAAAAAAAGAAAATGAAGAAAGAGCCTTACACTAATAAAGAGAAAAATAAATTAGTATTAAGAGAAAAGAAAAAAAATTAAAATAAAACTACATTATAGGAAAGAAAATAAGATGCTAGAAAAAAAAGAAAATTACACTACTAGAAAAGAAAAAAAAATAAAAAATAAAGGCTAATGAAGGAATATTAAACTAATATTAAAAGAAAAATGAATACTAAAAAGAAAATACTAAAAATAAAATGGAACACTAATGTTACAAGAAAAGAAAATAAACTAGACTACTATTAATAGTAAATTAGAACAACTAAATAAAATAAAATAAATGCTAAAAAATTAAACTAATGCTAATAAAGGAAATGACATTAACATTATAAGAAAAGAAAAGAGAATGAAAATAAATACTAGTAAAGACAATTAAACTAATGCTAGAAAGATAAAAGAAATTAAAAATAACTATTTAGCTTAAATGTGAAATATAGTATTAATTACTGTATTCACATAAATGTAGGTGCATTATTACAACAATTTACAACATTATTAAGTTGTAATTGTCAAAATATGTTAGCACAATTTAATAAGTAAATAAATAAATGAATAAAAAGACAATGTGCTTAGTGTGGGGTGTGAATTAAAGAATTAATTTAAAAGACTAAATTCAACAAAATAAATTAAGCAATAAGCAATGTTAACTACATAAATAAAGAAAACGTGCAAATTAAAATTGACAATTAACCCGATTACTCCAAAAGAGAGAATGTGGAGTTTAGAAAGATCGGGGATCTAAACGGGGTACCTATATTGCCGAGGAATCCACAAGTTGTGGAATGTGCCTCGACGTGCCAATCCTCGAGTGGTGATCCAAGCAATGTAGGCTTCAATGTAGGTATTGGAGGTTTGGAACTCGGTATTTCTGTAGGACTTCAGCATCGGGGCTTAGGATCGCTCGATGTATCGGCAGAGTCTCTCTCCCTCAAAATTTGTACTGAAAACGTACGCTGGGGTACGGTTTTTATAGAATTCTTCAACCAATGAGGTGCTGCCACGTTTTGGAACACGTCAGGCCATTTGGAGTTAGCGGTCGCCATGTTTTTGGAAGGTTCCTCAAAGTTCTATGGCGGTCGCCACAATGGAAGTTGGCGATCGCCATGATGAAAGGTCGCGGTCGCCACTTTTGGTTCGGGTTTCTACAAAGTTCTATGATGGGCGCCATGATAAGAGTTGGCGGTCGCCTTACTTGGGCAACAAGTTTCGATGGTTCGTCAGAATTTTATGAGTTTGAAGGTCCCGGGTTCAAATACTGATCTTGGATCACTTCTCGAGTATCGAACTAAGGCACCATTTCACTTGTTTTCATAATCGGATTCGCCTAAGATTAGGCGGGGTCAAATTGGGGTGTCTACAGTCGCCACCTCAAACATGGCATTCGCCACCTCCAACATGGCGGCCGCTTGGTCAAAGCAATGATGTCACTGTACTATACTTTTTCAAGTTAGCGATCGCCAACTCTAAGGTGGCGGCCGCCACAATGAGTGTGCCTTTCGCCAAATTTTTGGTTTCCTGCCTTTTCTTACCTTATAAACACAGCCCTAGAGGCTTCCTTTTCTGTTGCTTACACTCAGATGGCTACCCCACTTTCTTCACGGATTGAGGCATTCTGCCACATTGAACGTCTGAACTTCGCTTCCTTTGGGATCAACTCTTTGTTTCATCTTATGGCCGTGAAGATCGACGAACCATTGTTGAAGGCCGCCTTTCAACTATGGGATTCGCAGTCCCACGTTTTTCGATTTGGCATCGAAGAGCTCTGCCCCACTGTCGAGGAGTTTGCTGCCATTTTGGACTTGACTCTGCGGGATTCTGTTGTCGTTCCTATTCCCTTCCTCTCAGTTTAGTAGCAGATGATGCAATTTTGTGGCCTATCCAGGATGGAGGTTTCTCTTCTGACCTCGAGCGACTGTCTTAACATCCCATGGCTTATTGAGAGGTTTCATCCTATTGGTGACCTTAGCGATGTCGGCTTTCAGCTGCGTCATCGTTATGCACTTTACTCTGCCTCCTCGCCTAGTGTCTCCTTGTCCTTCCTGATGGGTGGGTTAGTTGTACCCTGGTTGACATTACGGGCCAAATGTGGACAGGGAAGGACTTTGTGCCCCTTGTTCTGGCCAAGACACTGCTGAGCTTGGATGCTGTTCATCGTGGCGAGACCACCACCTTTGCTGGCAGCCCTTTACTTCTCCAGGTGAGATTAACATCTTCCTCTGTATCAAGTTTTCTGTCATACTGCAAAGCTTTTCTCTTACTGTTGTAACTCTTGCTACAGATTTGGCTGATGGAGAAGGTAAATCTTGTACAGAAGCCTCCCACTGACAGGCACAATGCCGCTGCTTTCCTTTACCGCCCGCGTTATCAAATATGTGACACTGAGGCATCTTGGTGACAGTATCTTTGTTCTCTGACTGGCCCAGATATTACCTGGCAATGCTCTTGGTGGCGGATCCCCGCCATAACTCTGACCACTATGGATCTCCCTGGTGTTCTGCTGGTTGGCCTGCCTCAGACTACCTTCTATTACCCCTATCAGATCATGCGGCTGTTTGCTCACAATCAGATCATCTTCCCCAGCATTCGAGGCCGTCTGTTCTCATCCATACTACGGGCTCCGTTTCTATCATCATATCAGGATGCCTGACCATCTCGCTCATTGATGGAGATGCATGAGTTGCAGTGTTCCGGCCTTTTCGCTGAATACAAGACATGGCTGATGCAGGATCGGGAGAAGAAAGATAAAGAAGAAGAAAAACAAGCAGCAAAAAGAAGGAGAACTTGAGGCCTCTTGCTTTGTTTCAAAAATTTCATAGTTTTTCCTTATTTTGTTTGTAGAGTTTGGGACTTGCGTGCCCCTCCTTTTATTCAAAACTTTGTAATTCTGATCGAAGTAATGACAAACTTCCACTTTATGTTTAAGATGGTTTAAATTTATCCAAAGTTTTAATGATTTTATTATCAGAATTCAAAAATTAATTTGTATTGGTCTTATTTAGATTTAAAATGGTTAGAGACAAAGAATGTGGCTAGACTTCTTTTAAAAGAAGCTGCCTACGTATCCCAAGAAGATGGAATCATGCCATAACGTAGTTCGGGCTCAGTTTTCGCTTGAGTATTGGCACTTTCCTTTTGTGATGCCCTAATTTCTTCCAAGGTCGCCCTTTTGAGTTTTCGGCCTTGCGGGCCACTCTAACTTTTTCCTGAGTTGCCTTTTCAGTTTTCAACTTAACGAACTTTTATTTTTATCTTATTTTTACCTCAGGAATAGTATTTTTTGAGCTGATCGAGATTAACTAGAGTAGAGAACACATTGCCAGCCAGATCTATAATAATGACTGCACCACCGGTCATGATGGTTTTGATCAGAAACGGTCCGGACCAATTTGGCTTGAACTTGCCTCTCGGGTCGAAGATAGGAGCTCTGATTTCTTTGAGAACCAAATCTCCTTCTCTGAGGTCCCGAGTCTTGACCTTCTTATTGAATGCCCGAGCTATTCTCCTTTGATAACCTTGTACATGAAACCGAGCCTACAGCCTTCTTTCGTCAAATAAGAGCAACTTTTCCATCCGGTTCCTCTGCCATTCTGCTTCTGAGATATTGGCCTCGGCCACTACTCTTAGTGAAGGGATTTTCACCTCAATGGAAAGTACGGCTTCTATCCCATACACTAGAGAGTATGGCGTTGTTCCTGTTAAAGTTTGAATTGACGTTCGGTATCCCCAGAGTGCAAATGGTAGATGTTTTAGCCAATCTTTGTGTGAGTTGATTGTCTTTTGCAGGATTTTCTTAACATTCTTGTTTGCTGCCTTGACTGCTCTGTTGGTTTGTGGCTGATATGGTGAAGATTTGTGTGGCACTATTTGGTATTCTTCAAAAAGATCTAGGACCTCTCCTTGAAAATGTGAACCATTATCTGAGATAATTTCATGTGGGACCCCGTATCGGCAAATGATATTTTGCTAGATAAACTTAGCTACATGGGAGGCTTTCAATACTGAGTAGGAAGCTGCTTCTACCCACTTGGTGAAATAATCAATGGCCACTAAGATAAACTCATGTCCATTGGATGCCTTCGGTTAGGGCTATTCAACAACCCGCCCAACCCGCTCAACTACCCCGCATCCGCCGACCCCACACTGACCCAAGCAAATTTAAAAGGAAGAGAATGGTGAGTTGGGCAGGTTGTGGATGAAATTCCGCGGGTCGGTTGGTGAGTCGATTTTAAATCATTCAACCCGCCAAGCAACTGACCCGCACCGCACATATTTTTTAGTTTTAAATTTTTAATCTCAGCACCTCCTTGAAAACAAAATAGTCAAAATACAAACAAATCAGTAAAATATTGCTATAATGTTCATTTAATATTTAAATTGTGGCAGCGTGGACTGTAGATTTCTTTAAACTGTTCATTTAAATACTGCTATTTATTGATTTAAACTATTTATTTAAATATTGTTATTAAATATTTAACTTCACCTCGTCATTTTCTTGCCTTGTGCAAACAATTTACTTTTAAATATTGTTGAAATTTGAATTGTGGCAGCGGGGTTGTGGGTTTCTTTGATAACCCACTTAAACAATAAATTTTAGAACATCAATAGTCTATTTAATTTTTAAACCGCCAATCCGCCCAACCCGCCATTGCAAAACCACCCAAAAAAATAACTAATCCGTCGGTTTTATAAAGTGCATGGTTCGACGGTGGATTGAAATTTTTTATACAACCATAAATGGTTTGGTTAATGAATTTTTACTCAATCCGCACCGCACCGCACCGATCCGCGCACACCCTTACCTTCGGTGTTACTCTGCCAATCACATCAATGCCCCATACTGAGAACGGCCGTGGTAATGTCAGGTTGTACAACTGAGACGGGGGAACGTGCATAAGATTTGCGTGGACCTGACACTTATGACACTTCCTCACAAACTGGATACAATCTGTCTCCATTGTCATCCAAAAGTATCCATGTCGTAAGATTTTCTTGGCTAACATATTTCTGCTCATGTGTGACCCATAGACTCCTGCGTGTATTTTTTTCATCAGTTCTAAATCGTCTTCTGCGTTTACGCACAGCTTATTGACCCCAGAATGTCCTAGTTTGTACAGTTTACCACCGCAAATGACGAACTGCGCGGATAGTCGTCGTATTACCCTTTTGTCCTTTTTGCTGACAAACTTTAGATATTCTCCTTTCTCTACGAAGTTTTGAATGTTAACGTACCATGGAAGTCCGTCAGTGCTTTCTTCAATAGTGGCTGTCATCTCATATGCCGGCTTTCTCTTCTGCTCAATTATCGTCTCTTCCGAACTCCGGGTGGTATGTCTATCATGGATGCTAAGGTGGCCAGTGTATCGGCGAACTTGCTCTGCAGTCTTGGTACATGAGTGAAAATCACCGATTCAAAGCACGGTATCAACTTTTCCAGTTCTTGATAATAGAGAATCAAGGTTAAGTCCCTGACTTTCCATTCTCCTCTTGCATGTGAAACTACTAGTGCTGAGTCTCCGATGACTTCCAGCTTCCTTGCCCCTAGTTCGAAGGATGCCTCTAATCCAGCTAAATATGCTTCATACTCAGCCTGATTGTTGGTGACCTCAAAATTGAGTTTTAGAGACAACGAAACATGTTATTCATCGGGAGTGATAAGAAGGACTCCTATTCCATAGCCATATTGATTGGATGCGCCATCAAAATATAGCGTCCATTTGTCATCCTCGACTTTTATCAGTTGTTCATCGGGAAACTGGAACTCTATATCTTCATCTCCTTCAACTAGTTGATCGGCCAGAAATTCTGCCACTATTCTGCCTTTGACTAACTTCCGGGTGACCTATTGGAGATCAAACTCAGATCATAATAGCAACCATCGAGCCAACCTTTCTGTTAGCATCGAATTTTTGAATAGGTACTTCAACGGGTCCATCCGGGATATGATATTCACTGTAAAAGATAGCATGTAATGCCTCAATTTTTGGGAAGCCCAAACCAAGGCCAAACATGTCTTCTCTAATGGTTTGTACCGTATTTCTGATCCTATCATCTTCTTGCTTAAGTAGTAGACGACCTTTTCGATTCTAGTCTCTCCTTCTTGTGCCAGCATACATCCCACAGCTGAGTCAGTCACTGACAAGTAAATGATCAGTGGCCTATTAAGTTTGGGAGGAGTTAAAACAAGTGGATTTTATAGGTACTGTCGTACCGCATTAAAGACGTCTTGGCATTTCTGATCCCATTTGAACTTGACTCCTTTCTTCAGCAAGCGGAAGAGCAGCTCACAAGTAGTTGTCAACTTTGCGATGAATCGGCTGATAAACTGTATTTTACCCAGAAAACCCCTTGACTTCTCGCTCGGTCCTCGGAGGGGGCATTTCCAAAATTGCTTTAATCTTTGAAGGATCGACTTCAATGCCCCGTTGAGTGATTATAAATTTAAGCATCTTTTTGGTAGTGACTCCAAAGGCACACTTCTGTGGGTTGAGTCGCATCTTGTACTTTCGAATCCTTTAAAAGAACTTTTGCTGTGCTGCGATGTGGCCATCCTGATCCTTGGATTTAACTATCATATCATCAACGTACACCTCGACCTCCTTATGTATCATGTCATGTAGTAGAGTAGTAGCAGCCCTTTGATAGGTTGCTTCTGCATTCTTTAGACCGAATGGCATCACACGATAACAGTAGGTCCCACAGGGTGTGGTGAACGTTGTCTTTTCTCTATCCTCACGATTCATTAAAATCTGGTTGTATCCAGAGAAGCCATCCATGAATGACAGCAAGGCATGCCCCGCTGTACTGTCTACTAAGACGTCGATGTGCGGTAGTAAAAAATCGTCTTTCGAGCAAGCTTTGTTGAGATGCCAAAAATCCACGCATACTTGGATATGGCCGACCTTCTTCAAAATCGGTACGATGTTAGCTACCCATTTCGAATACTCGGTTACCATTAGGAATCCAGCGTTGATCTGCTTGGCAACTTCTTCTTTGATCTTCAGAGCCCATTCTAGTCGGATTCGCCTTAATTTTTGTTTGACCGGTTTAGCATCAGGGTATAAGGGGATATGGTGCTGGATAATGTCAGGATCAATTCTGGGCATATCCTCGTAAGACCATGCAAATACATCTTTGAATTCTTTTAATAATGTTATTAGTTATTCTTGTTCAACTGAGGATAAAAAAGAGCCTATTTGAACATTTTGCGGGTTGGTTTCATTACCCAGATTTATTGATAAAGTTTCTTCAATTATTGGTTGAGCACGCATTTCTTCTTCTCTTTTTATTAAAAGTTTTATTTCTTTGAGGATAAACCCCGTTGAATTCAAAATCATCAGAAAACGTATGAAATAAATCAAACAAAGTAGAGTAACCGAAAATCTTGTTCATTTCACTAAAAACAGAGAGGATTACAAACTCGATGGTAAAAGCATGGAGAGGAGCACCAACATATGTGCCCTCTACTACAAACTCAGACTCAATCCCGGACTCAGGATAGACAATGTGTACATCACCAGACTCGATGGTCCAATTCTTCACCTCTTTTGCAGCCGCATCGACGATAAGTTTGGTGCAATCGACTGGTGCGTCGAAATCCATCATGAAACAGTTCTAATCAGTCACCTGCAGCTGAGCCATCTTCTCGTTAAACAGCATTCCCATGTCGGCACCATCAAACTTGTCAGCCCAGTCTTTCTCCCGGACCTTCTTTTCTTCCTTCTCTTCTTCCACTGTTTCTTCCTCTTTCGTGTCAGGCAGGCTGGTGGTTGAAAAAGATCTCTAACCCTAGCAGCTTTTGAATGGTTTCCTCGTCAACACATGGCTCTAAAAAACCGCAATATGGAAAATCTTCCCCTTCCTTGACGAAGTACCCGTTGAGCGTTCCAGAATAATTGGTCTTTCGACCCTTCTAAGCCCTTCTAGATCTTCCTCCGTTGGCACATACCCAAGACCAAAATGGTGCGAAGTCGGCAATACCTGAATAGGTTTCGGGATTCCCTGTAGTTTACGTCCCAATCCCATACTTGGGAAAAAGGACATTTTTCTCATCATTGTTACTGCTCGTGAGTTAACATATCTTTCTTCTTCATTCATCAGCATCTGAACAGCCTGTTCTTCATCAAACTGAAAATCACTAAGTAACACATCATCTTCACTATGCTGAACTTCCAACAGAGTTGTGCCCTCTCCTCCTCTCGGGGGGTGAATGCTGTCTTC
>JAULJZ010025335.1:0-15444 GCA_032270985.1 Heliamphora pulchella | reverse complement strand
CTCAACCACAAAATAAAACCTTCAAACACCTTTTTAACACCCTCGAATATATCCAAACCCGAAACTACCACAGAACCTTGAAAGAAACATTTCAAAACCCGATTTCATCCAATCGAAATCAACACAAACCCCTTTTTAAACCAAAACCCGGTTTAACGAAACATAAGGCGGTTGTCCATGCATTTTTAACCGGTCAAAATACCTATAATTACACGCAGTACCCTTTAACAACAATAGAGTCTAAAATCCTACCTCGTTGAGCTAAAAGCTTGACGCCTCGATTCATGTGCAAAAACGAACTTTGTCGGAATAAAATTATGTCCGGATGAAAGCGTAGCCCACCACGAGGATACTAAGGATCCGCTGTTTGATCGTAAAAAATCGAGCCCCAAGCCCCCGAGAAGTTAGAGAGAAGGTAGAGCGTTTAGTTTGAAAAAAAGAAACTTAGCTTGTAAGTTATGAAAATATCTTTTGAAAATATCTTAACTCCAGATATTTATAGGCCACAAAAATATCTTTTTTTTAAAAACGCACCACAACGCCCAACAGCCCCGGGGACCAACCCCACAAAATCTCTAAACTCGAACATGCATAAAAACCACGCAATTATAGAATCTCGCGCCAGGCATCCACCGCTCGAGTGCTCGAGCGGACCCGTGCCGACATTCTTCTCTGCCATACCATCGCTCGAGCGGACAACCACCGCTCGAGCGGTCACCATCTAGACCCACTCTCTGCCACCAGCCCGCTCGAGCGGTCAACGCTGGGAGAAAAACTGAATAGAAGAAGCAAGATCAAACTTAAATTCTTACTCCTGTGAACACTTGGATCATTTTCCAAAAAGAAATAGGTCAGGGTCTCACAACTCTCCCCCTCTTAAAGGAATTTCGTCCCCAAAATTCAACACTGCAACAACACTACAACCCAAGCTAAACACTGTCCCGCAACTATCAACAATCTCTGATGCAAACCCAGCAATATTGCACAACAGCAGAAATGTTCCCGTACTTGAAATCCCAAACCTGCCGTCACACAAGGAAAACACAACTAGAAGATTCAATCTCTATACAGACTGCTTGCACGGGCAAGTTCCACTGATACTACTGTCAGCTAGGAAACATCCATAAACATTGGATCAAGATCCAACTCGTGCTGCCAAACCCCATCACAGAACTCTCGCCGAACTCAAACCACTCCGGCGACAAACGCATCATACGAGATCAATCCACCATGGTACTTGATCTCAAACATGCTCTATGCTCGAACACAGAGACTATCACCCTCGTCCTCATTGCCACATACTGGCTCAATCACACCTCACAATACACACCAAGGACTATCTCCACAAGTCCAAACACACGACGTCAAACTCCGACATCGGTCACAAGAAGTCACAAACTCCACACCCAAACTTTACCCAAGTTCTGACGATCACCAGACGACCACAGACATTTATACCACGTCATCACCCTGTCGACGCCAACATCTTCATCATTGAAGCTGTCATGATGCCAATCCACGAGCAACAACACACCACTCTACTCTAGAGAGAAGCTTGCTCGACTCTAGAGAGAAGCTCACTTACTCACCTGGATATCAAAGAACACATCTCAACAAATCCTCGTATGCAGAACTCATCACAGTCCTTCCATTCCCAACCAAACAATCGCGTCGGTCTGAACAGGCCATGCCAACCAAGGCTTCTCCAACCTCTTACTCTCGGGACCACCATCTATACAAACAACCGTTATGCCAAGGCATAATACTTACCATAGTCAATAGTCACTCCTCGACTCCAAGAACTCTACGCAGTTCCAAGTCTTCAAACAGAGCAAAAGGTCAGACTCACAAAAGTCTACTAGAAATCCACCATATGCATATCACAGCCGCACTGTTCCAACAAAATTTCTGCTCTACCATGAGCTAGAAGCACAACCATACACACACGCAACGGTCAACGATCCTCAACTGATCACTGCAAGGGAACTCTGTGTATCGACACCGATGCCCTTATCAACTAACATCCCTGGTCTAATAACTCGACCTCACAGGGAACACAACCCTACGGGTTCAACCATCCGTTAAAACCATATTGATTAGGTTTCCACAACCTATCAGATGTACCACACTCATACATACTCTTTTACGGTCTTTCACCACGGGAAAATACCAACCCCATCATGCGATTCTTTACAGTCTTTAACCGCGGGGGCAATCGGATCCCAAGTCACACACACAGATGTTTAACACCCAAAAAGTATGAAGAACCCGTCGTCCAATCACCCGATCCTGGCGATACACGTCCCTGAGTCACAACTTCAAGGGTCACAACACGGATACAAATCCACTAAGATTCCACAGTCTCAGGACACAACCAAAACCTGAACCAATCAAAAGCTGGCATCTTTGTCCACCCGAGATGAAACAACTCGCAAACAACACGCACCAGGCAATCATCTACAAGACAATCGTTTACAAGAACTCTCTCTCTCCTTCCATCCAAAGGAAAGAAAAAGGCCAATAAGAAACAATGGCCAAACCTCAGCATACTGCCGTCGTACTCTCGGTACTCCCCAACACTTAGCCTCTAAAGAACTCTGAAAGTCCTACCTGAGGCCACATCGACTACAGTCACACAGTTGCCGTCAACTTCAATCACAATACTCAGATCATCAGGTACACCAATCTCTCAATGCTCAAACCTTATTCACACACATGAACACCATCCACCCGTACACCTGGTACAACACATACCATTGCACCCAAAACCTCACTTCACAAGGTTGTGCTACACAACTTAACTCCTGCTAAGCACACCACGATCATGTCACGGTCTCTCCGAGTAAGGGAACCCCGATCCAGAGACCCCTCATCCAGAGTTACTAATAACTCCCACAACTATGCAGACACCTTCCGCACTTTCGCTCTCAAAACATACCTTGACCACAGGCATTGTACCTTACGATTTCTCACCTATCATCCCAGGTTGGCCAAATCACATGGTATACTACTGAACCTAATCACTCCACACTTCGTTTCCATGGGCAAACAACGTACCCATCTCTAAACCTAAGGTGGAACATAAACAACTTCCGGTAACTTACTCTTAAGCGAAGCCAGCTACCCAAGCCAAAGCTATCAACCAAGCTTCAACCTCACATCGCTAAACCCAACTCACTGAGGAGTTTTACAACATCCCAAGCGATCAACGCTCAACCCATACCGTACCTCTGCAACTGATAACAACCGAGTCGCACACAACCAAACCCAAACCACGGTCTCACCGTCTCTAAAGGGTGTACAGGTTATAAAGAAAGAAAACATGAAACACAATAGCCTAAGGTCGATCTATCATGTTATCTCTACCACATACCACATAATTATGCTAACACATAGTCACAACGATTATGCAGACACAACACCGATACCGAGGAGAACCGACAAGAATGAAGCGGCACTTTGGAGAACCTACTCAAATTCCTTGCTAGAAGTCACATCCGCGAAATACATTTCTAACTTGGCTCCCAAGTTTTTCAATCCAAACGCCCGAAGGCAAGACTAATCAATCCTAAGGCCCAACCTCCATGCCCGCGTATACACCACAAGCTATCATGCTATGTTAGGAAAACGCTGTAACACATGCAATCAAGCACACATACATCCTAACAAGGTGATGTACCCTCTTTCCCATGGCTCTTAGGTATTCGAACCCAGAGCTCTAATACCAAGTTATCATGCCCCAAACACCAGGGTCACGCGAAAGCCCACTAAAACTCCCATTTGAGAAAATATGATTTTTGTAGTTGGAAAACCATCAACTCAAAATCATACATCATATGGATAAAAGTCCCCATAGTTTAACTCTCATAAACTGAAAACATGCAATCTCATACATGAATAAATATATCGCCGAAAGATGTACAAACTAGCCTTCTAAAACAAGCATCACATGTATAAGTACATGTCAAAACCGAAAACTACTACTACTCTTTCGCCACCACAGGAATCTAGGTCAACTCTTCATGCTCACCAAAAAATATTTTTTAACAAAATCCCACACCGTGAGCCAAAGCCTAATAGAAAGTAGAAAGTAAAGCTGTAAAGCAGGCTATGCAAGTACACACACACAGGCTCAACCACAGAAGCCAAAAAGGTTTTTCTCTCAAAAACCAGAAGTTTTCCACCAAGCCATCACGAGCCTCAAAAACGATTTTATCTCATAAAACTCACATTTTCATCCTTCAAACTATGCATATCATCCTAACAAATATCATGCCACAGTTAAGGAAAAACTGTAATAAAACAGTAATTAGAACATGATCTTTGTTCACCCGGATCATACAATTAGAATCAAAATAATATTTTTCCACTCAGAACACACAACCGAGAAAAATAAAACGGTAAAACAGTTTTCCTCCACTCGGGTCACACAGCCGAGGAGAACACAGTAAAATGAGATCCTATGTACCGACTCTGCCACACCGACAAAGGTAACAACTATAAACTCTCGTCCATTACCCTAGGCCCACAGGCTTGATAATGACAAGTTCTATACAGAGTCATGACAACGTAACTGCTCAATTTACGGGTCAACCCCGAGGGTCTAGAGCACCCACCAACCACTCAATTTACGGGATTGAACCCGAAGGTACAAAGCACCTACTGCTTAATTTACGGGACCTAAGCCCGTGGGTACAAAGCACCCAATCACTCAATTGACGGGGACGAACTCAAAGGTACAGAGCACCTACGCTGCGCACGTTTCTAGACTTACACCGAGGAGCAATGGAAGCCCAACTCAAAATCACACACCCATTGTCACAGTACATCTATGGATAGCATTTAAAAGCCCACAAAATAGTTTTACATCGCATGCATATAAACGGGATCCAATCCATCATCATGGAGATCTACAAGCATGTAACAACATATGTTTTAACAAAACTGAGACTCAATCCCAAGGGTTACCTCCAAACCTCCACAAACATGTTTTCACAAAAACACCTCGTTTTCAAAGCTCCTTTTGAAAATCACGGATCTCAACACATCCGAATCAGGTATAAAACCGAGAAAAGGCGTAAAACCCACCATTTCCACCATTTTTAAGAACACCCTTTGAAAATACAACACCCACAAGTCATATCATATACTAAACCAAGAAAAACATAAAACATGCTTTTTATCCGAAACAAGGTTTAAACATAACACACGATAAATAAGCATTTCAACCGGAGAAAAAGCATACAACTGAATGTAGCGTAACTGGCCAACCGTCACTATCACGTCCCGACACCCGGGTCACGTGAAACACCCACACACAAACTCCCAAGGAACAAGAAATTTGATAAAAGCTCTACAGATGATGAAAAACCACCTTTCCCAAGCATTTCGCCAAAAATGAAAAACGGTTTGGAAATCTTGACATACCTTCACTCTTTTGGTTATAACTTTTTCTACAAAAATAATTTTATGGTAAGAGAGGCGCCATTGGAAAGAGGACTTCCGGGGGTTCGATTTGAATACAAGAACGACCCAATTCTGAGTCCGGATGAGGGAGATACCATCAAAACAAAACGGCCCTGCACAGCTAGTCCGCTCGAGTGGACATCGGGCGCTCGAGCGAGCTACCACCCGAGAAAAATCTAAAATTTTCTGTTCTTGGTGTTCTAAACCTCCAAACCCTCAAACACCCACTAACCATCATCTCAACCGCAAATAAAAGTCTCTAAACACCTTTTTAACACCCTTGGATATACCCAAACCCAAAACTACCACAGAACCACGAAAGGAACATTTCAAAACTCGTTTTCATCCAATCGAAATCAACACAAACGCCTTTTTAAACCAAAACCCGATTTAACAAAACATAAATCGGTTGTCCATGCATTTTAAACCGGTCAAAATACTTATAATTGCACGTAGTACCCTTTAACAACAGTAGAGTCTAGAATTCTACCTCCTTGAGCTAAAAGCTCGATGTCTCGATCTACGTGCAAAAATGAACTTCGTCAGAATGAAATTCTGTCCAGATGAAAGCGTAGACCACGATGCCAATACTAAGAATATGCTGTCTGATCGTCGAAAATTGAACCCCAGGCCCCCGAGAAGTTAGAGAGAATGCAGAGAGAAAAAGGAAGAAACTTAAGAGTTAAGTTTTGAAAATATCTTTTGAAAATATCTAACTCCAGATATTTATAGGCCTCCAAAATATCTTTTTTTTTTAATTTTTGAAATTCGCACCGCAACTTCCCGCAACCCCCGGGACCAACCCCGCAAAATCTCTGAACCCGAACATGCATCAAGACCACATTTTTATAGAATCTTGCACTAGGCCTCCACCGCTCGAGCACCCAACCACCGCTCGAGTGGACCCCTGCCGACATACTTCTCTGCCATACCATCGCTCGAGCGGACAACCACCGCTCGAGCGGTCACCTTCCAGACCCACTCTCTGCCACCATCCCACTTAAGCGCACACCCACCGCTCGAGTGGTCAACACTGGGAGAAAAAACTTAACAGAAGAAGCAAGATCAAACTTAAATTCTTACTCTCGTGAACACTTAGATCATTTTCCAAAAAGAAACAGGTCAGGATCTCACAGTGGTGTTGGTGTTGGTGTTGGTGTTGGTGGGGCAGAGAGAGAGAGATGAAGTTGAGGGAATGAAGGGGGAGAGGGTGGCGGCGGTAGTGTGGTGGTGTGGAATGGTGGTGTACATAGTGGTGGTTGGTGGTTTATGGAGGAAGTGATGTGTATGGTGGTGGTGGTGGGGTGCTTCGGTGGTGGTTGGGGGTTTAGAGAGAGATAGAGAGAGAGAGAGATCGGGAGTGATGAGAGAGAAAGGGGCGGGTGGGGCTATTTACGGAAAGAGAGGCGGCGCTAGCGGAAACTGGCGGTGGTGGTGGCGCGACAGCGCTTGTGGTGGTAGTTGTGTGTGTGTCATGGTTGGTCATAGTGAGGGTGAGCTCGCTCCTGAGCTTCTCCCTTTCTTCTTACTTTACCTCTCAGTTTCTCTCTTCTTATGCCAAATGCTTCTTTTTGAGAGTTTTCTTCTCAGTTCATTTTTGTTGCTTCGGGTTTTCAAGTGCAATGCAAAGATAAATTGAGTCATGTCCCTTTTTATAAGAAAATTTTGAAGACAGCTATTCTAAACGTGTCGTCATGCATGAATAAAACATTCCAAGTGAAATTTCTTGTATAATTTCTACCGCGTGAGAATTTTGATGTAAAATTTTAATTTTAGAAGAATTTTTAAAATTTTGATGTATATTTCTAATGTTATTTTTATGAATTACGTATAGATATAATTATCATGAAAATTTTCATACTACGTAATATAGCTTTATTTCAAATTTTTGAATACCGAAAATTCATAAAATGTAAGATTTCGAGTTTCAATTTTAAAATAAATTATGAGGTTTTGTCAGGAACTTTGATTTGAATTTCTTTATTAATTAATTATTAATCATTTATTTATATAATTGGCTGCCGAATACTATACTATTTTGAGAAGCTTACCCGGTTAGGTTGGAAAAACTAGATTTGGAACATGTATTATTTCCATTTGTTTCTAAGGTATGGGTTATTACAATCTATCCCTCTTTAAGAAATTCTTTCATCAAAATGTACATACCTTATTCAAAAAGGTGCGGATACTTCATTCACATATCTTCTTCTTGCTCTGAGGTGGCTTCTTTAATTGACTGGCTCCACCACAACACTTATACAAATGGACTTGTGCTGGTTCTTCTTCGTACGTAAGATCGGGTTTCAAATCGACATGTTGCACTGTTACCACGTGGGGAGGGCCTGGCATGTATTTCTTCAACATCGAGATATGGATTATGTTGTGCAATCTTGATAATTCTAAAAGTAGGGCTGATTGATATACTATGTTTCCAACTCTTTGAATGATTTTTATATGGTCTAATGTAACGGGGATTCAATTTTTCTTTCTTTTTGAATCTTATCACTTCTTTCCATGGTGATACTTTTAAGAATACGTGATCTCTAACTTTAATTTTCAATTCACGTTTTCAATTATCCGTATAACTTTTTTTCCTATCCTGATATTGCTTCAATCTTTCTCGAATCAAATTTATCTTATCGATGGTGATTTGTACAATTTCTGGGCCGAGTAGCTTTTTTTCTCCAACTTCCTCCCAACTGATTAGGCTCCAAAACTTTCTGCCAAGCAATGCTTCATAAGGGGCCATTCCTATGGTTGGTTAGAGACTATTATTGTACGCAAATTTAATCAACGATAAATGTTCTTCCCAACTTTCGGTAAAGTCTACAGTGCATGCTCTAAGCATAACTTCCAATGTCTGAATCATCCTTTCTAATTGACCATCTATTTTGTGGAGGAGTATTCGTTCTAAACCTTAAGATAGTTTCTGATGCTTCTTATAAATTTGTCTAGAAAATAGACGTAAAACGAGGATCTCTATCTGCTACTAAAGAAAATTGGTATCCCTTGAAGATGAACGATCTCGGTAAAAGTATACGCGTAATCCAATCTATAGAAAAAGTCATCTTAACGATCAAATAGTGTGCCAACTTCGTTGGACTATTCACAATTTCTCAAATGGCATACCTCCCATTGGTGGTAGAGGTAGTCTAATTATAATTCCATCTCATCCCTAACATTTGTGTCTCACATTATCTCATCTTCCTAATTACTTAGAAAATTTAATAGTTTAGGTTTTGCCTAGTAAGGTTGGTCCAATTGATCGTATTTAAGAAATGAACTGCTTCGTGTAGTTCGAGAGTGTACTATATTTCCTAATGATTTTTTACTTAAGGCATCTGTCACTACGTTGGCCTTTTCTAGATGATTGCGGATAGTCCATAATTAATTTCCTCCACCTCCTTCGTCATAAACTCAACACCTTTTGAAAAATATACTTCAAGTTTTGATAATTTGTAGAGTTCTCCCAAGCGACTCCATATAAATTGTGTTTCTATATCCAGAGCGTAGGTACAAACAAAGATAATTTTGGATCGTGGGTGGAGTATTTCTTCTTAGTGTTTTGAGCTGTCTAGGCGTATATGTAAACACATTCCAAACCTTGGCGTGATGTACTACTATAATCTACCAGTCTTTCATTTTCTAAAGGGAGGGCAAGTACATGTGTTGATACCAGTCTGGATTTTCAATTCTTAGGAACTCTGTTCTCATAGTTCAAATCATTTAAACTTTACCTTCTTTTTAGGTCAATTAAGCCATGGGTTTCGTAATTAGGGAGAAGTCCCATGTAGATTTCTAGTAATAACCAGCCATTCTCAAAAGCTACGTATCTCTATTTATATTGATTGGTCTTGCCTAATTAACTATAGCTCCAACTTTCGTTGGGTCCATTAAATTCCATCCCCAGATATAACATGACTTAGAAACATTACTCGATCCAACCAAAACTCACATCTATTAAACTTTGCATATAGTTTGTGTTCCCTTAAGGTTTACAAAGTAATTTTCAAATATTTCATGTGTTCCTCCTTACTTCAAGAATATATGAATATGATTATGAATTTATCTAGAAAACTCCTAAACACTTGATTTGTCAAATCTACAAACACCACAGGTGTATTAGTCAACTGAAATGGTATCACGACAATCTCATAGTGCACATATCGATTCCTAAAGGCTTCCTAGGTATACTTGATTTCCTTATTTGAAATTGATGGTATCCTGACCTCAAGTTAATTTTGGAGAATACTATAGCTTCTTGCAGCTGATTGAACAAAACATCTATCTCACGTAAATGATACTCATTTCTAATGGTAATTTTGCTAGACTTATGATAATTGAAAGTATATTCTTGGAGTTCCCTCTTTCTTTCTCATAAAAATTACTGGTGCATTTTGCAGGCATTTTCATTCGGGTACGTCGAAAAAACGATGTGTCAAATATCTATTATTTTTAGAAAAATGCTCTTTTTTATAAAATAGAAAAATCTAAGATATCTAAACACATTTTTAGAAAAAGGGAGTCGCCACTTAGTTTTTGAGAAAAATCAATAAAAACAAAAAGAAGGCCACAGGTCCTTTTTTAAATGTAACCAGAGAAAAAGAGGGTTCGAAAGTTAAGGTACGAAAGGAAAAGGTGTTAGGCACCCTTTTTGCCCACCCGCAAGGTCGGCCTCTACTTTTATCAATGTTAATTCTTGTTTTAAACATTTCAAAGATAACATATACGGAATAGAAGGTTAGAGAGAGTTCATACAAAAGCAAACAAGGAAACAAAATCCTAACTACAATCCTAGGGGTTATACAACTTAGTTGTCATTTCTAAACATGCACACGTATTGTTTGAGCAAAGAAAAGCAAAAAACATGCAATGAAAGCTCAAATAGAACAAGAAAGGCCTAAGGGTCATATGATGAAGTATCTATCTCTAGCATGCTATTTACAGGTTATACAGAAGGAACATGGGAGATTCAAACATTGTTTTTAAGATACTGTACATACACAAAGCTCATGGCCATAGCAACATAATGTTGCGCTGTGACAAAATACATGATAGCCGTAAGAAAATGGGTCACAAAGGTCGCGGCCGTGACAACCAAAGGTTGTGGCCTTGATGTTTTGGGGTCCAGAGAGGTTTTCAACATATAAGATCCAAAGGGACTGAAATAGATAAGACACACAGAACAGAGACCACAACCCACTTCATCAAGGCTGGATCTACTATTCATTACTCCGACAACAACATATGTATTAAGATAGAATGCATAAAACATTAAAAAAATGGTAACAGAAGGCTTTAAGCATAGTTTTCATACTACTAGTCTTCATAAAAAGCTCGTAGCCGTAGCAACGAAAAGTTGCGGCCGCGACAAAAATGAGAAGAATGATCGCAGCCAAAAGCAAATAAGTAGCGGTCCTATTATTAGGGTCAAAATAACTCACGACCATGACAACCAAGGGTCGCGGCCATTAGGTTTTTGAAATCACAAAGGCATTTTTATGTGTCCAATGTGCCAGTGAATACAAAAATGGATTGAAACATGCTATTCTACGCATTACAGAGAGTTATAGACATACTATTTTTAATGATAGCTCACATGAACATGCTTGATAAAAATAGAAATAATGAATGGAAACCTTAATCGTAACACCCTCGGGAGAGAAAAGATGAGGGTTTAAAGAAACATCACGATTTTTCCAAGGTTACCTAGTGTAGACAACTACCTCGAATGTTCCCTCGGATGTGGAAGAAGAGAATCACCAAATAATCCGTGCTCTGATAGCCTCACTAACGCAAGCAAAGTCACAAACGAGGTTCAAGAGTATCAGGAATGTAAGTATTAGGTATCGGGATATCAGGTGGGAATCGGATTCGACATAGTATCAGTATCCAGGTCTTTCTCTCCTTTGGTTTCTATGGAAATGAGTGCCTATTTATAGGCAAGGAGACAACATAGACATCATCTGGAATGCTGCCACCTGTCAAAAAAGGTGTCAAGCTCGTGGCTGTGACTTTAATTGTACGAATTGTGCAAGGCGTGACTTTTATTATACGAACAAAGCAGGCAGTGTCACGCCCCAAACTCTAGGATCACGCGAAAGCCCACCAAACATCGTTTATGAAAATAAGATTTGTAGTTAGAAAACCATCAACTCAAAATATACATCATTTGGATAAAGAGTTCCCAAAGCTAAACTCTCATAAACAGTAAACATGCATTCTCATACATGAATAAGTATATCGTCACAAGGCGTACAAACTCGCCTTTTGAAATAGACATCACATGTAAACTACATATCACAAAAATAGGAAAAACTATAGCAAGTTTTTCATCACCACTACATCTAGGTCAACTTCGCATGTTTTTCAGAAAATGGTTTTACAGCAAAATTTCACACCGTGAGCCGAAGTTCAATAGAAACGGACTACATAAAGCTGTAAAGCAGGTTATGCAATCATATGCACATAAGCTCAACCACAGAAGCTAAAAGGTTTTTCTCTAAAAAATCATCAGTTTTCCATCCTTGAAACTATACATATCATCCTGACAGATATCATGCCACAGTTAAGGGAAAGCGGTAAAAATGCAGTATTCTCCATTTGGGTCACACGACCGAGGAGAAAGAGATAAAATATAATCTTATGTGCCGACTCTGCCACACAGACAAAGGTAACAATTATGGACTCATGTCCATTACCCTAGTCACCACTTAAGGCCTGCTAGGTAATGGAAAGTTTTATACGGAGTCACGACAACGTAAACAACACCATTCACGGAGGCAACCGACGTAGTTTACGGGTTCACCAACCACTTAGTTTACAAGTTCACAACCCGAGGGCGCTAAGCACCCACCAACCTCGTTTATGGGATTAACTCGAAGGCACGTAGGGACCTACTCTGCACACGTTTCTCGACTTTCACCGTGGAGTAATGGAAACCCAACTCAACACACTCACTTCCATGATACATCTAAGGAAAATATTTAAAACCACCCATAAAATAATTTATACAACACATGTATAAAACGAGATCCAATCTATCAACCACGGAGATCAACAAAACATGTAAAAACATATTTTCATCAAAACATTTTAGAAGTTGAGACTCCACCTCACAGACTAGCTCCAAACCTTCAATAAAACACGCTTGCAAAAATTGAACTTTTTTCCCAAAAGGAACCCAACCATTCTTCCCAAAAGAACCACCAAAAACCCAAGGTAAACACCCAACACTTTAGTCGACTGAACCCAACCCCCAGTCGACTGAAAACTCTCGAGAAAAGACAAAAAAAAAAAAACAAAACAGAACCATGTCAGTCGACTGACCTGGAGGTTCATGTTAGGGTTGGTATATTGAAAACCATGTTTTTAGTGTTTAATTTTATTTTTAATAAAATTAATTTTTCATTTTATGAGAATCTTTATGAGTAATGTATGTGTATTATTTTAAATGTTATGCATGGATATTCGATATTTTGTATAGTATTTAATCAGGTGTGTAGAGTACGGCTTACACACATAAGACCAGATTTTAGGTTCTTGCATAATATAAATTTTATATTCACAGTTTAGATGGAAATTGGCATACCATCGGTACGACTGTGTCACAGAATTTTAGTAGGCCGATCTTGGTTATAGAGAACAGACAATAGCATCGTCTATTGTTCCGACTCTCTGTGCCAGTACACTTTGTACATATTGAATGGGACATTTGGAGTAATTAATTTTGTACTGACTACTGGCTACATAAATTAATTCACACCCTAAGATTATTATGAATAGTGCTTATCCTCTTAATCCTGAAATAATTATTGATTTGTGTATTTTTAATATTTGTTATTTTAATTCATTAGAGAGTGCCATCTTATATGGGTCTATATTCCCAGTGAGTTAGATAGCAGTATTATTTATATAAAAAATATTAATTATTGACGGAATCCATGTCTCGATAGATCGAGATTGACGATACCCCCTTAAGGATGCTTATAAGTTTTGACCGGATCAAACCCCGCAGGTGAATTTAATTATCCGGCGGTCAAATAAGTTAAGCGAAAGAACTTAAGGAATATCAAGATATCGATTAAATTAAATTGTCAGTAATTAAATTTAATTGGCGGGTATCGAAAATCTTAACGTGGGGAGAAATGGTAAGTATTTAATAATAGGAGCTCAATGCAAGAAGGTCTTGAGATTATGGGTCAGAGTGCAATTATAGTTCTTTAGCGGTGTGAACTGTAATTCAGTATTTTATGAAAATTGCAGAAACCGTTGCTGGTTTTCCATAATTGAAAATACCGCTATGCGTCTTTCTTTAATTGCAGAAACCGCTGATAGGTGTTTGTATTCCACTAGAAGTCTTACTCATAATTACTCCCCAGATCCCTATTGTAACCCTATATATACGCGGGTAGGCTGAACCAGTTTGAGATTGATAGTTCACATATCATTATCGTTGAGATATTATTTTTGTCTTTAAAAGACTTAAATATATCGGGATTCTGTCGATACAAGTTCTCGGAGGATCGTAACCCACACTACGTTCGAGGATCGCGTAAGGGAATATGGTAGAAGATCTGACTGGAGTTTTAACTCGAAATCAAGTCGTAGTTGAAGATTTTTTTGGGTAGTTGAAGATTAGATCGACAAGAGGTATTCATCTAAATTAACTTTGGTTGTACGGGTTTTATTTTGATCGTTCTTCGTCAAAAGTTTTTTCTGGAGACCGTTTCAGCGTTTGCCTGTTCAGTTAATTTTTTACCAATAATCGTTTTTCAAAAACAATGATCTTGGCAGTTTTGCCTCCAACAAATTGGTATCAGAGCCGTTTTGTTTTTTGTTTACAGTTTATCGAGGTCGGGTAGATTTAGAACTGTACTAACTTTATTTTGCAGGCATTCTAAATCTTGGTTTTATGATCATCCTTTATTTTCATGTTTAATTAAATGCGTGTATGATGATTTAAATTATTTTTTTTTAACCACGGGAGTTGACCGTATTAGATTAATTAATTTTAGATTGAATGTGAGCCAACGGGACAGGTTTCGATGTAAAATATTTTATGTTTTTTAAGTTTTTTTTTTCTAATTTATCAGAAAGAAAAAAAAGTAAGAACAGAGATATGGCGGCAATCGGTGGTGGAAGGTGGCGGCTACCGACGGGGGTTCCACTTGTTTAAAGCTGCGGGATTTGTTTCTGGTCAAACAGCATTTTTTATTATTATAATAAAAAAGGAGCAGCGCCCAAGTGGCACCACTGCAGCATCAAATATCGCCGGTCTCCCAAACAAGCAAGTGGCACCGGTTCTGCACGGCAAGCCAAACGAGGCACTGTTTGAAACCACTGTGGTGCAATTACTTTTCCAAGCCGTGTGTTTCCGAGTCTTCCAGTAGCTTGTGTGTTTTATTCAAGGAATAAAAAGTGGCGCAACTCCCAAGCAACCCCAAACAGTTTTGGATTTCCAAGCAAAAAGGCTCTGTTTGCCTTTGTTTTTTTTTTGAAAAACAAAGCTTAATTCTCCAATTGGTCCAACTGGGATTCCCCTTCCAGTAGGCGCCGCAAACAGTGGTTTTGTTCTAGCATGATTCAGTGTTGCGGTGGGAGAGAGCTTTTTTTTAATTGATACAAGAAGACTGTTTTCTTCCCAAACGGAGCAATAAAGCAAGGCTGCTTTCCGAAAATTGTGGAGTAATTTTGGATGGAGTCCCAAATCAAACAGAAGTCATAGCGCAAACATGATTTTTTTTTTTTTTAATTCTAAAGCAACCGGGATAGCTAGAATTTTGCAGCAATTGAAAGACTGAAAACTTATCTTTAATAAGAGACTGAAACATTTTAAGAGTTTCAATCAGATCATAAAATCGAGATTTATATTTATCTTGCATTTAATTTATTTTTTATATTTTAACTGCGTGGATGATAAATATTAGTTTTATTTATCCTGTTAATTTAATTAATTTGAATATTTAGTTTTAATTA
>JAULJZ010025324.1:0-15444 GCA_032270985.1 Heliamphora pulchella | reverse complement strand
CAAGAAACAAAAGGAAATAAAAGTGACACGGAATATACGGACGTTGAGGAGATAAAAAGACAAACGAAAAGTACCAACGATAAAACTGACAAAGTCGGGTTTTTTGGTGTTCGGGTTGTAAGGCCTGGGGTGCGCCCCTTGTATTCTTGTATTTTTTTTTTCTTTTATGTCACAGTTAATTACCCAAAAAAAAGAAAATACTAACAATGATATACGAAATGATGATATACGCAAATGATGTGAACCACAGATGATATATACGAAATGATGAAGTACTTGAATTTCAAATGATGATATACGCAATCAATTGAAAAACAAGGTTCACTATATTAGCCACATAATGTCCATAAATATCTATTGCCAAAAACAACTTCTTCTTCTATCATTATTTTTTCTTTTTTTTTTAAATAAGATTTGGCAAACCCTAGCACACCACTGCCGAAACCCTAGAATGCTACTGCCGCCATTTTTTTTTGTGTGGCTAAAACACTGCAGAAACCCTAGAATATGTTGCCAACTCAAACCCTAGCCGCCCTCCTTATGCAACACAAGATTTTCGCAAAAGATATTAATTGATCTCAGAAGATATTGATTAATTGATTGATCTCAAATGATATTGATTTCAACACAAGATATGGATTTTAGAATCATAACAAAGTATGGCCTCCAACAAAATATTGATTAATTTTTTTAAAAAAAAAATCAGGGAATAAAAAAACAAATGGACTCAAGCAAGGATTAAAAACAAAGAATTGACAGGAATCAAGAACGACGCTAAACAAGAAGGAACAAAAATTCAAGGGAGAACAAGGATCAAGAATAAATTAAGAATTAAAAAAGACAAGAATGATACCTAGAAAATGCCTCAACAAAAACCCAAAACAAAGAACGTAAAAGGATAGGTAAACCTGATTTGAAGCCTGAGCTTTGATACCAAATGATGTGAACCGGCAAAGATTTGAATCCCCTTGAACCCACGAACAAATTGAAATAAACCCAAGAATGTCAAAATCAAGTCAAGAAACAAATCTTGACCCGTTGAACTCTTGTTTCAAGAACCAAGATTCTAGTTTGGGCGCCACAAGAAAGAAACCTTGATAAGTCCTTTAGTTCACTCAAGAACTACAAGAGAAACTTTCTCTCAAAGAAAATTATACTTCACTTTATTCCTGTCGAAATAATACATGGAGGCTCCTTTATATAGGAGAAGGTTGGAAGGAATTCCTTATTTCTAAGCAATGTGGGACAACATGTGCTAGCCTAAACTAAACCTAACTAAACCCAATCATGGGCTGGCCGAAATTACTTAGGCCCAAACCCTTATTCTTCTTTTTTTTTGGGTAATTAATTGTGACATAAAAAAAAGAAAAAATTACATGCTTCCAAGGGGCATACCCCAGGCAATTACAACACTAACCAAACAAAACAAAGAAACTAAGCACCATAAGCATAAATAATCCAACAAGCCTATAAGCATGAATATTAAAATCCAAAACATTAGGTTATGCTTCTCTCCGTAGCTTATATCATATGAAGTGGAACAGGTTCTTCTTCTTGTGATCCCATCTTAAACGGTGGATTCTTGTATAACAGGTTCTTAACAGTTGCACTAATCCTTGCATTGCATCCTTGATCTTCTTTGCTCTTGATCTTGTGATTGGCCCTTCTAGGACTTGCAACGGATCTCTGAGACTCTGTCCGCCATCTCTTAGACCTCCTTGATTCCCATCATTGATCTTCTTTGATCATGATCTTATGATTGGCCCTTTTGAAACTTGCAACGGATCTCTGAGACTCCATCCAACATCTCTAAGACCACCTTGATTCCCATCACTCTCCCCATACAAGAAAGTGAATATGGAACGGATGCTCAATCACCGGATAAAGCTACGCATCCTAGGGTTTCCCCTTCCTGAAGTGAGCAATGTACGCCGACTAAACTTAGTGAGGTGTTTCAAGAGGCAAGTACAGTCCATTCGGTGCTTTCAAGTGTTGATGACATGTTGGAAAAAGAGATTGCTAACATTTGTGAAGGTGTTAAGCCCTTTAATTCGGATTTGATTCCTGCGTTGGAAGCTCAGCTCCTACGGCTGAAGGGGGTGAGTCCCTCTAAGGTTCCTTCTTCATTACACCAATCCCTGGCAGATGT
The DNA here is from genome assembly GCA_032270985.1 of Heliamphora pulchella. Classification (NCBI taxonomy): domain Eukaryota; kingdom Viridiplantae; phylum Streptophyta; class Magnoliopsida; order Ericales; family Sarraceniaceae; genus Heliamphora; species Heliamphora pulchella. The sequence goes on along the minus strand of JAULJZ010025324.1, from coordinate 13,295 downwards.
GGAAACAGAACAGAACCTGAAGTTGAGGAGGATGATGCTTCCCTGGAGGGTCAAATAGAACGTCTCTTTGAGGTACGTGTGCAGAAGAAGGGTAAAGCTCCAGGAGATCTAACTTCGGTTGAGGAGGCTCACAAAAGGTACGGACGGATAAATGATGAAAATGGGGACTCTATTTGGGACCCCTCTTTCTAGCCTAGATCGATCAGGGGTCGAGGGGAGATTGCTCCTTTTAGGTTTGGGAAAAGTTCGTCTCAGACAAAGTATGTTGCTACTCGATTTTGGGCTAAGGTGGTGTCATCTAGCCCTCCTGGAGAAGGGTGTGTTGCCGACTGTTCAGCTCTTGCACCTAAGGTGTTTGACAGTTTGCCCAAGACAAAGTCCTGGGCTTCTTTGTTGACAAATCGCAGCACCACGGGATCGCAACTCAAATTTGTTGAACCACCGAACCTGGAACTCCCTGATGTTATTGAAATTGATAAGGATCTTGTGGATGAAAAAGCATGGGATGATTGCCTCGTTGGTTACTTTTTGGACGCTCCATTAGCCTTCGGTTTGGTCCGAGCCACTGCGAGGACTGTATGGGAATAGGATGGGTTGATTGATGTGTTTGGGAATGATAGGGGATTCTTCATCTTCAAGTTCAAGAGTGTTGAGGCTATGGAGTCTATTATGGATAGAAGACCTTGGCATTTTTTAGGCAAGCTTCTAATCATGCAGCGCTAGAAAAAGGGATTTAAATTCACTAAGGAAGCTATCTCCAAGATCCCGGTCTGGGTTAATGTTTTTTTTTTGGTAATTAACTGTAACATAAAAGGAAAAGAAAAAATGCAGATTTACAAGGGGCAAACCCCAGGCCTTACAACAACCCACCAAAAGAACAAAACCAAAAGCAAAAGAGGTTTTCGGCTAAACCAAAACCACAGCTACTTGTTCAGCTGTTTCTAGTTTTGTAAAACAAGGTGCCAGTATTTAAAAAACCGTGATTTAGTGGTGGACTAATTGGTGGGTCTCGCCACTGGTGTTTGGACCTACCTCTTTTGGTGTGGATCTTTGGTGGTTCTTGGAGTAGGGATGTAACTATTGGTCTGCTTCGTCTGGATCCGATGGTAGAGTTTCCTTTGGGATGGCCTAGGGTTTCTCTTTACTAGATTCTCTAGGGATATTTAGCCAATTGCTTTGCTAACTAGTTGGGGCCTCCCACCGCTTCTGTTCAGCGACACTGTGCGGAAGGGATGTTGGTCTTTGTATTGGCAGGATATGAGCTGGAGTTTCTAGAGCTGATCTGTTTAATACTTTCTCTTGGCTGGTTAGAGGCCCATCTACCTCTAGCACTTTACTATTTGACCTCTTCTGGTTCCCCTACGTTATCCTTTTGATTTAAGGAACTCACTTTGGAATAGACTTATTTCTTTACTTCTGCGGAGTGATCTCAACTCTATCCTTGCCTCTCTAGTTGTGGAGTGTGACTATCACTGAGAGACTAAGTTTACCTTGCTTGGATTTTAGGATTTGCTCTTCTCCTTAGTCAGTTCCTTGGTGTCTGAGGGTTGGCGCCTTTCAAGGAGCCAAGCTTCAGTAGGTTTTATGTTTTTTTGGGTTTAGATGACCAGTTCTACGTGCCAGTTCTCCTTTTCTTCTCTTATTCCTATCTGAATTTTGGAGCCTATTACCCTTTGCGGGAACCAATCTTCAGTAGGTATTAGGAGTTTTTTTTAGTTTTTTGGCATGCTTATTGGTCCTATCCTCTATTTGTATTTTGGTGTTTTCCTATCCGTGCGGGTTGTGCACGGACTTGTCCGTAGATTTTTTTCCTATTCATACGGGTTGTGCGTGGAATATACTTTTTTCACTGTGTGCGACGCAGTGTGCGACGCTGTGTGCGGGGCCGCGCACTACAACAGCCACCGCCGACCGGCTCGACGCCGCTGTCCAGGCGCTCCACCACATCCGGCGGCCCTCCCGTCGTCGACGCCTACCTCTGCCGCGGTTCCCTCAGCTCCGACAACCATCGTCTTCATCCTTCATTCTCGGCGTTGTTACCTAGAATGGCGGTCTCACCTGCACCCTCCATAGCAGTTGCTCTATTCTCCCTTGTTATGGACTCCATTAAAGTGCGTAGGAAGTAGAGGAATGTTTCCCTCCCCCATTCCAAACTTTGTGATGTTCAACCCTCACAACCGAAGGTCCTAGCGACGACCACTACCTTTCTGCAATCCTCTTCAACAGTCGTCTCTGTTCATTTCAGCTCAGAAATTAACCCAAATCTTAGGGTTCCATCTCAGGTTTTCCCACAGAGTCCCTTTTCAGCTATTCACTCCTATGGCCCTTCCCCTGTCCTAAACCCTAATGCGGCGGGGATTGTGGATTCTGACCCCTCTGCATATAAATCCAGAGAGCTCCCTAAGGGCCCACAGAAGAGTGTTCAAGTTCCTCATCCCAACCCAGGATGACCTAAAATCTGGTCCTCCTTTTTCAAGGCTCAGGCCCCCTCTAAAGTCATGAAACTTGAGCATTTCCCTGATATGCAATGTGGTAATAAACCTGTTGTGGAATTAGATGAACATGATGTTGATGTAAATCCCTGGAATCATTGTCTTATTGGGTATTTTCTTGATGGAAAAATGTCATATAAACTCCTTAGTGCCACTGCTAGGGTAGTGTGGCAGGAGAACGCCTCAGAATCTATTAAACAAATAGGTCAGTGCTTTTTCTTTGAATTCAAAGATGAAACCACTAAACTGAAAATACTAGAAGGAGGTCCATATTTTTTTCTCCAAGCGTTATTTGGTTCTTTCTGAATGGAGGAGAATGTTGGTTCTTTCTACAGCTCACCCCTCGTCAATCCCAGCGTGGGTTAAAATTCATAAACTCCCATTGGAATGTTGGACTGCTTCAAGTCTCAGCAAGATTGCTAGCACCATTGGCAAACCTATTCATGTTGATCAAGCCACAGCAACCAAGAAAAGGTTAGACTATGTAAGGGAGTGTATTGAAATTGCAGCAGGGGATGATCTCCCGCATGAGGTGATAGTAAAGATTAATTTAGAGAAACCCTGAAATTACTAAAAATGTGCAATCCTGAGCCAAATCCTTTTTTTGAAAACAAACAAAGATTTAGAAAGCGAAAATAAAAACAAAAAGGATAGGTGCAGAGACTCAATGGAAGCTGTTCTAACAAATGGAGTTGACTGCAGAGCTATCGCCCTAATAAAAAAAATATTCTTGTGATAGGCCCTGTTCCTGGTCAAAAATAGAGTGAAATCACATTTTAGTTTGTCTCGTTTAAAATCTATTTGTATTTTTTATTCTGATCCCAATTATTGAAATAATTGAAAGGGCGACGTGGTGACAGTCCGGGTGGAGTATCAGTGGCTTCCCCCCAAATGCACAGTTTGTAAAGTGTTTGGACATATTTTTACTTCTGAACATCCTTCATCCTCTACCAATCCAATTCAGGTTGGTAAAGTTTGGGGAGATGATTTGGCGCTTTGTGTAGATGGGTTGAGCAAGGCAAGGGAGATCCCTACTTCAGTGACTAGGGTGTCTGAGGTTGGTACCACTACGGTGGAATTATTTTCGGGTACTATTGGATCAGAAATTGGTATGAAGGGGGATGATGATAGTTTAGGTTATGCTCGGTCACCGACTACTAGCCGATTCCAAAATGTTCTTTCTAGCGTCAACAAATTGATTAAGAAGGAAGAACAATTAGTTCGATCTGGCATCAAGCCGTCTTCTGAGGAAATATATGAAACCGTTAGAGCACAAATGCAACGGTTGCAAGAGCTTATTCCAAAAAATACCTCAGATCCAGTTGTGAGCCCATCCAGAGCTTCTTCTACGGCGGCGCAACGACAAAGCCCTGAGCCGTCTGACATGTCGGTGGTTCTAATGGATGATCCACCTAGGGTTACCGTCATTATGAATGCACGGGAGCAAGCGGTACATTAAGTTCTTCCTCTAATTCCTTCTGAGCACTTTTGGATGTTGTTGATGATGACAATCCGGTCTCTACAGTAAAGCAAAAGTCAGGATTAAAGGATAGTAATAGCAAAAAGAAAAAGAAATGGTCCTCTGGTGTCCCTTGAATTGTCTCCCCGCTGCTGAGTGGGGGTTACGTGGGTCAACATGTTAATGTTGTTTTGTTTTTGGGCTTTATGTTGTTACCACGCAGGTTGTGCGTGGAATATGCTTTATCGTCTAGCTTTTCCCCGCTTAGAGCAGGGGTTTGGTTTTATTTGTTGCATATGTGTAGGTCGTAGGCTCCAAATGGTTTTCATGTTATTCCCTGGGGTATGCCCCTTATAATCCTTTTTTTTTTCCTTTTTTGTCACATTTAATTACCCCCCAAAAAAAATGCTTTTGATGTTGCTTTCCCCCGCTTAGAGCGGGGGTTTGGTTTTATTTGTTTTATGTGTAGGGCGTAGGCTTCTAATGGTAATCATGTAATTTCTTGGGGTATGCCCCTTATAATTATGTAATTTTTTTCTTTTTCTTTTATGTTACAATTAATTACCAAAACAAAATAAAACCAACAACAAAAAACAAAACAAACCAACAAGAAGCAAACCAAAAATAGAAAAAGAGCCACTGTTGCCGCTCCATTACTACAAAGGATGAGAAAACAAGCCAACAATGCAAGAAAACAACCAACCAACAACCAGAAAAGGGAAATCGAGTAATACAAAAGCCACCTGAACCGCCAAGCTCCCCTAAACCTGGACCGCAAAGCAACAACACAAAGAACCAGCTGAGAAACCATGATACAAGCAACCAGGATCAAACAGCTGACCATCCAACCACCACAAAACATAGAACCAAACTGAGGATAGCAACCAAAAAACCACCACAAAAGCTAAGAAAGCAATAAAATAGCTTGCAGCAGCAGCAAACCCATAACAGCCTAAGCAACACCAGTCGCAAATGAAAACCGCAGCAGTAGAGAGCTAAACCCGCCCGACCAGAAGGAGGCTAGCAGCAGCAAACAACCAAACAAAATGCAAGCTCCAAAGAAATCCAAACCGTAGCAGCAAAGGGCCACCAGCTAAGGCAACAAGCTGCCACCACGGAAACCAAACCCACAACACAAAAAACAAACCAAACAAGTTGAAGGGCTATGGACAGCCCCCATAGATAGGATAACAAGATAAAATATGAGATGTTTAAGTCAAATTGCATGACCTCCTGCTTGAATTCTAGAATACAAGATGCTTAAGTAGAATTGCTAGTGTGATTGGAGCTTCTCTTTACCTTAATAGAGCTACAGATACCAAACAACAGATTTCATATGCTAGAGTTTGTATTGAGGTTGATGCGTCAAAACCTCTGCGCCATTCAGTCACTGCGATGGTGATACAGTAGTGGTTGGTGTTGAATTCCAAGGGCTTCCTACTGCGTGTTCTCATTGTAAAGCTTTTGGGCATGAAACTAAATGGTGCAAAGTCCATAAACCCGATGCAGGTCTGCAGGAATGGTAAAGAAGTTCGGGTAGTAGATCTCCCGTTCTTCCTTCTTCTTCTAACTTGGTTCCATGTGAGGTTGTAATGGGGAAGGAGAAGCTGAAGATGCAGCTGCTGTTTTGGAGAAGGAATTCCTGGTAAATCCTGAAGTTGTGACTTCTGATCTGGCCACTCCTAGTGCTATCCCTGGAAATCTGATTGCTACAGTGTCTGAAACAATGTCTCTACTTCGTTCTCCTCTCACAAGGAGCCAATCAGCTAAAGGGCTAGAACCAATTGTGCTGAAGGCCAAGGGACGGAGTAGGATCCTCTTATTCAAGGTGATGATGTTGACCAAGAGCGATCTTCCTTATCTCATTCGGGGAAGAAGCTGAATAGCAGTAAAAAGAAGAAAAAAAGGTTACTTTCCTAACTTGCTTATGTGAAATATTTTTTCCTGGAATGTTCATGGTCTGAATAGTAGTATAAAGCAACATGAGCTTAGAGGTTTTGTTAGGCAATCTCAGGCTAGGCTTTTTGCTATTAATGAAACTAAAGTAAAAAAAGACACGGCACAATCAATTTTTGAAGAAATTTTCCCTGCCTACAAATTACGATTTTGGGATGCTTGGTAGAATTTGGGTTTGTTGGGATCCTGTGTTTGTTGATATCCAAGTGTTGGATACTAGGGATCAATGGATTCATTGTAAGGTTGGTTTTGTCGAGGAAAAAGTTGATTTTTGGGTAACGTTTGTTTATGGGCTTAACTCGTATGCTGAAAGGGTGGGCCTTTGAAAGAAAATTAAATTGTTAGCTCCTAATTTAGATAGATCTGCCTAGTTGCTTCTTGGCGATTTTAATGCTATTCGGTATCCTTCTGGGAGGGTGGGTAGCTACTCTAAATGGCCTGGGTACATGGATGATTTTAATAATTCTCTTTATGGCTGAGTTGGATGACCTTAGATATAGTGGTTTTCAGTTCTCCTGCTCTAATAATCAAAAGGGTGCGGATTCTATCAAATCTAAGATTGACCGTGCCCTGGTGAACGATGGTTGGGGTACTCTCTTCCCTCAATCTAGTTCTCTTTTTAGTCCCCCAGGTCTCTCGGATCATTCCCGTATTGAGATTTTGCCCAACCTTGATAAACCTAAAGTGTCCAAACCTTTTAAATATTTTGACTTCTGGGCCAGAAGTCATAAGTTTTTCCCTTTGGTTAGGGATGTTTGGAATGAACAAATTGATGGCTTTGAGATGTTAAAGGGTAAATTGAAATAGTTGAACAGGGAATCTTTTAGTGACTTGTCGAGTAGGGTCCAGTGCCAAAGACTTATTCTTGAAAATCTCCAACGTCAACTGGATAGATATCCTCATGATATGTCGGTCTTCGATCAGAAGCAGGAAGCTTATAGGTCTTTTTTTGGGCTTAATCTTGCTGAGGAGAGTTTCCTTAAGAAAAAGTCGCGGATCCAATGGCTTAACCTGGGTGACCAGAACTCAGTTTTTCTTTAAATCCATCAATTCCCAATGTAATAGATCTCGAATATTGGTGGTCACTAGAGAGGATGGTACCCTTTGTTCTAATAGGGCAAGTATTTCTGAGCATATCGTTGAGTACTACCAAGGCCTCTTAGGTACCGAGTCTACTCAAGTGAGGGTTGTTGAAAGCGAGTTGAGTGGTGTTATTAAGAACAAGCTGTCCCCGCATAGTGCTGCCAGTATAGACATTGAGGTCACTGAAGAGGAGATTAAGCATGTTATGTGGTCGCTTAATTCTGATAAAGCTCCTGGCCCTAATGGGTTTTTAGCGGGCTTCTTTAAAGATGTTTGGGAGGTTGTGGGAGAAGATGTTACCAAGGCCATTCGGAGTTTTTTTGCGTAGGGCCATATGCTTAAAGAAGCTTACATGACTCTTATTGCCTTGATCCCTAAGGTTCCTAACCCTTCCTATGTGATGGAATATAGGATGATCTCATGTTGCAATACCATTTACAAGTGCATATCTAAGATTATTACCAATAGGATTAAAGATCACTTGCATGAAGTTATTTCCCCACCCCAATCAGCTTTTGTCAAAGGTAGGCATATTACGGACAACATCTTCTTATCCCAAGAATTCTTATGTGACTACCATAAGCAGAATAGGGGTTCTAGGTGTGCCCTCAAAGCTGATATCATGAAGGCCTATGACAATGTCAGCTAGGACTTTATGCTAACCACCTTAAGATGTATGGATTTCCCTGATAGGATTATTAGTTAGATTAGGGAGTGTATGACGTCCCTTAGCTACTCGATTAGCATTAATGGGGAGCTCAATGGCTTTTTCTGTGGCAAAAAGGGCCTGAGGCAAAGTGATCTCCTCTCTCCTTATCTTTTTGTTATGGCCATGGAAGTTATGTATGGTTTGTTTACTAGATACACTGAAGAGATGCCCTTCCATTATCATTGGAGGTGTGGCAAGGATAAAAATGTCCACTTTTGTTTTGCTGATGACCTGGTGGTCTTCTCTCGGGCTGATATTCAGTCGGTTGGTGTTGTTAGGAAAGTCTTGGATTTCTTAAAGAGTATGTCGGGTCTATCCCCTAGTCTGCCTAAAAGTGAGATCTATTTCTCTGGGGTTACTAATAGTTTAAAACGTGACATCCTGGACACAATCGGGTTTAGAGAGGGCTACCTTCCGGTGCACTATCTTGATGTTCCTTTGATTACCACTAAGCTCTCCTACAAAGTGTGTCGCCCCCTCATTGATAAGATTGCTAAGCATATTCAAGTTTGGACAAGTAAGTACCGTGGGTCGGTTGCAGCTTCTTGGCTCTATCATTTTCTCTATGCAAGTTTACTAGGCCACTTTGTTTATCCTCCCTAAGAAAGTCCTCTGGGAAGTTGAGAGTCTGATGCGGGCTTTCCTGCGGAGTGGTCCTAAGATGAAGTCTTCCGGTGCCAAGTTTGCCTTGGAAGAGGTTTGTGTTCCTAAGAGGGAAGGTGGCCTGGGGATTAAATCTCTTATCACTTGGAATAGGGCTGTGATTGCCAAGCATATCTGGTTCCTTCTCACATGGGGCTCCATCTCCCTGTGGTGCATGTGGATTAAGTCTAATATCTTTAGAAGTGAATCCTTCTGGTCGTCAAAATTCCCTAGTCAGCCTCGTGGTGTTGGCAAAAGTTACTTCAACTTCACCCTCTCATCAAGGGCTTTGTGCTGTATGAGATTGGGAATGGGGAAGACACTTTCTTGTGGTTAGACCCTTGGCACCAGTGGGGGTCTATTGTTGAAGAGAGATGCTCTAGAATTATTTATGACTCGGGTTTGGACTAGTTGGCTAGAGTGCAATCCATTATTGACGGGAGTGCATGGAAATGGCCTTTGGCTGTCTCCATGGATTTGATTGAGATAGCCCGTGAGGGTCAGTTCGCCCCCGATGCAACCAAGAAGGATAGTATTCTTTGGCTTCTTTCCGATGGTAAATTTATCATTGGGATTTTGTGGGAGGAGATCCGTGTCCATAAACCTAAACCTATCTGGTGTAACCTGGTGTGGTTTATGCATCATATCACTAGGGTTAGTTTTATCCTTTAGCTAGCAGTTAGAGGTCGCCTTAATACTGGTGATAAGCTTAGAATGTTTGGTTTGAACTGTGAGTTTCAGTGCAGCCTTTGGTCGGGTAGTCTGGAAACCCATGATCACCTCTTTTTTAGTTGTCCTTTCTCCTGTAAAGTGTGGAAGGGTATTCTTGCGAAGTGTGGTTTAGATTGGTCCGAATCCTCTTGGGATGGTTGGTGGAACCGGTTTGTTTCTAGTGTCAGTGGTCTGTCTCTGACTTTTATGATTAGGAAGATGGCATTGTCTGTGTCAGTTTACTGTATCTAGAGTGATCATAACTCGCGCAAATTTCATGATTCCAAGCATGATTACAAGTTTATGTTTAAGGAGATTTGTGTTTAAGGAGTCTTCTGAATTCCATTTTTGATCCTTACTACTAATTCTTTCTTTTTTGTTATAGTGCTGGGTTGTTTGAAGTGAGAGCGACGCTATCCCATTGGTGCCCTGTGGTAGTATAGTACTTTATTTTGTCTTATTATTGGTTGTTCTTGTGCAGATCTTTGTGGAGATTCTAAGGAGCTATGAGCCTTGGGATCTTTTTCTTCAGAGCGTTGAGTGATACACACTAAACACTTTCTAAGGGAGTGTTGTGAGTTTTAGCTAACTTATTGAATTGTTCTGTTCCTTGTGCAGTGGTCTATCAAGTGGAGCTTTGGTGAGACTTGCTTCTTTTTTCTTTTGGAGCTTGAGCTATACACTTTTTTGGGTAATTAACTGTAACATTGAAGAAAAGAAAAGGAACAAAAATACAAGGGGCATATCCTAGGCCTTACAAACACCACCAATAAACAAAAAAACCAAAGCGTAAAAGGCTTTCGGCTTAGCCATAACAGGACAATAAAACCGATCAAAAGCCAGTAAAGAGAGGCCACAATTTTCGCCCCCATAATTTAGGAAAGTGATGGGAGAGGAAATAAGGCCAACCATACGCAAGCTAGACAAAAGCCAAACACCTAATTACCCAAAAAAAAGCCAAACACCAGAAAACCAACATGAAATGCCTATACAATTAATCAAAGTGGGCACAAAACAATACTAACAGCTTAATCACTATACAACCACGTCAAAAACCACAGCCACAAATCCCAGCTAAGCCACTACAGCCGAACTGAAAAAACGCTAAGGGAAAGGTCACCGCCCCAACCTAATGGAAACCAAACCTGCTCTAAACACGCGTGTGGTAAGGTGTGAAGCTGATAGCAATTTATATCATGATTGTTTCTGCTATAAGATTAGAATTTTGGGAAGTGTAAGTGGGTGTTTGGTCCAAGTAACTAGTGGTTTATAACAACCGTGGGCTATTTTGTCTAAAATCGGGTGGTTTTTTATTTTTTTTGTAATATCGGTTTGTGCTTCAACAGCTGTGGTAAAATCGTTAAAATCCATCTGGTTTTTTATGAAAATCGTGGGCCACAGGTTGTTAGCTGTGGAGCAGGTTAACTGAACGGTATAAATATGTTTGATGCATATGGCACACCAAGAGTGGTTCCCCCGTTCCTCTTTACTGCTCCGCTGAACCTATTTGCGTGAGACCCTTATGGGATTGCTTAAAGTTAGTGGATTGTGACATCATCCTATGTTATGCTCCACATAGTTTAGTTCTTTCTTGAAATGGAAATATGTTGAACAAAATTGAATGAATTTCTTTAGATGGATTACTGGTTTGTAATTTGGAATGGTGGCAAGACTCGCAAGTTTTTTGTTGGGACCGGGGTAAATAGTCAAGTAATAGTTTGGTCAGCCAATTTTGAACTGGTTTGGTATTTTGCTACCTCAGGTTATCATTGTTCCTCAACGGGCTTTATCATCAAATTTTATATTGTTTGGGAGGTGTTTGATTCCTCAATCGCTAGGGTGTGAAGATCGGCTCGATAGCTTTCCGAGCTTAGTTTCTCCTATGTAGAGAACCTACTTTCTTTGGCTTCCCAAGCTTTTGGGGGTGTTGGTGCTTTCTTGGTGATGTTGAGTAGTGTTGACAGGGTGTCTGAGGAGTTTTTGAAGTTTCGACTATTATGGCTGGCCATCTAGGTTGTTGGTTCCTAGTTAGCATGGGTCCTCAATTGTTTCTGTTATCTGAGCTATTATATTGTTGGGAGGGGCTCGATTCCTCATCTGTTTAGGCTACGTAGGTTAGAGTACACGGATGGGATGATGGTGGAGTTGCTTAGGTGCTGGCCTACTGTCTCAGAGCTGACGTTTCTCTTGGGGCTATTCTATCTCTTGTTCCTTAGCGCCGTGGTTTGAGAACCAACTTTCTTTAGCCTCCTGAGCTACTGGGGTATTGAGATTTTCTTGTCTATATTATGATTCTTAGACAGGATTTCTGAGGAGTCTTGGGGTGACCATTAATGGTGTTACCTCATGACTATTGATTTAAGGAACTCACTTTTCTATGGACTTTTTTCATAACTTCAGCAGGGGTGGTCTTGACTTTATCTTTTCCTCCCTTGAGTTGGGGAGTGTGACTATATCTGAGAGACTGAGTTTACCTTGGTTGAGTTTTGGGATTTGCTCTTCACCTTAGTTAGTTCTTTGGTTCTATTTGGTTGACTTATGACTACTACGTTTTGAGCTAGTTTTAGGTATTTAGTTATGTGATGCATCTTATCCGTGCGGATTGTGCGCAGACTTGTATGTAAGTTTTTTTTTCCAATCCACACGGGTTGTGCGTGGAATATACTTTGTTGATAGCTTTCCCCCGCTTAGAGCAGGTGTTTGGTTTTATTTGTTGAATATGTTTAGGACGTAGGCTCCTGGTGGTACTTATGTATTTCCTAGGATACCCTTTGTATTCATGTAATTTTTTCTTTTCTTTTATATTACAATTAATTACCAAAAAAAAGACCTATTTGCTTCCCGCTCCTGATCGAAGATCGACATATCATGAGGATCTCTATCCAACTGATTTAGAGATCTTCAAGAATAAGTCTTTGGCTCTAGACCCTACCCGACAAGTCACTAAAAGAGTCTTTGTTCAACTGCTTCAATTTACCCTTTAACATCTTAAACTTTTTACAAACAGCATACATCTCAGAGCCATCAATTTGTTCATTCCAAATCTCCCTCACCAATTTGAGAATCAAATATACCCCTGGAAACACCCAACTCGCGCTGTTCACTCCACTTCTTCTCTTTTGTTCGTCTTGGTTACGGGGAACAGATAATAGCATCGTCTATTGTTCTGACTCTATGTGCTAGTACACTTCGTGTGTATTGAACGGGATATTTGGGATAATTAATTTTGTACTGAGTATATAAATTAATTTACACCCTAAGGTTTTATGAATAGTACTTATCCACTTAATCCTAAAATAATTATTGATTTGCATATATTTAATATTCGTTATTTTGATTCATTAGAGAGTGCGATCTTATATGGGTTTATATTTCCGATGAGTTGGATAGTAGTATTATTTATATTACAAATATTAATTATTGATGGAATCTACGTCCCGAAGATCATGATTGACAATACCCCCTTAAGGGTGCTTATAAGTTTTGACCGGGCCAAACCCTGCAGGTGAATTTGATTATTCAGCGGTCAAATAAATTAAGCGGAAAGGCTTAAGGAATATCAAGATGCCGATTAAATTAAATTGTCAGCAATTAAATTTAATTGGCAGGTACTGGGAATCTTAACGTGGAGAGAAATGGTAAGTATTTAATAACAGGAGCTCAATGCAAGAAGGACTTGAGATTATAGGTCATAGTGCAATTATAGTTCTTTAGTGGTGTGAACTGTAATTCAGTGTTTTTTGAAAATTACAGATACCACTGCATGTCTTTTCGTAATTGCAGAAACCTCTAGTAGGTGTCTGTGTTCCACTAGAAGTCTAACTCATAATTACTCCTCAGGTCCCTGTTGTAGCCCTATATATATGCAGGTAGGCTGAACCAGTTTTAGATGATTTTTCATATCTTATTATTATGATGTTATTTTTGTCTTTCAAGACTTAAATATATTAGGGTTCTGCCGGTACGAGTTCTTAGAGGATCGTAACCCGCACTACGTTCGAGGATTGCGTATGGGGATACAGTAGAAGATCTGACTAGAGTTTCAACTCGGAATCAAATCGTAGTTGAAGAATAGATCAACAAAAGGTATTCTTCTAAATTAACTTTGGTTGTACGGGTTTTATTTTGATCGTTCTTTGTCAAAAGTTTTATTTGGAGCCCATTTCGGCGTTTGTCCGCCTAGTTAATTTTTTATCGAAAATCGTTTACAAAAATAATGATCTTGGTAGTATTGCCTCCAACA
>JAULJZ010025314.1:0-15445 GCA_032270985.1 Heliamphora pulchella | reverse complement strand
GCTTGTGTGTTGGACTTTGGTGGTTCGTGGGAAGATCACCTACCACTAGTTGAGTTCGCATACAACAACAGTTACCAAACAAGTATCGAGATGATCCTGTACGAAGCCTTGTATAGAAGATCATGTAGACCTCTGTTGTGTTGGACCGAAGTTGGAGAAGCCTCATTATTAGGCCCCGAATTGGTAAGGGAAACAACCGAAAAGATTGCTACGATTCGAAGGTGTTTGATTACGGCTCAGAGTCGCCAGAAAACTTATGCTGATAGACAGAGATGACCATTATGGTTTGAAGTAGGAGATTTTGTATTTCTAAAAGTGTCACCGAAGAAAGGCTTGGTAAGGTTTGGCAAAGGCGAAAAGTTGTCACCACGGTTCATAGGACCTTTCGAGATACTTGAACGAATTGGGGAAGTAGCGTACCGACTGGCTTTGCCACCGCAGCTATCATCTATACACGATGTTTTTCATGTGTCGATATTGCGAAAATATGAGCTCGACCCCTCACGCGTGATAGACTGGTTAGAGTTGAGACTTCGAGAAGATATTTCTTACGAAGAACCACTGGTGAAGATTCTAGATACTCGGCAACAAGTCTTACGAGGCAAGACTTTATCCTATGTAAAGGTGTTATGACGACATCATGGTATGGAAGAAGCGACTTGGAAAAAAGAGTTAGATATCCGGTCTAAATATCCAGAGCATTTTGAGTCATAAGGAGGATCGAATTTCGGGGACGAAATTCCTAAGGGAGGAAGGTTGTGACAACTCGGTACGCATTTATTTTGTATGAGTTTTAATAACATGAAGGATCATGAACGAATTAATGAGTTGTAAAATAATTTTAAGATCTAAAATAACAATAAATTTTGATATCATACTTATGGAAAAAATTGAAATAAGATAATAAGAGTGAGGTTAGAGATTTGAGTTTAGTTTAAGAAAATTTGCTGAGATACAAGTTCAGGAATCACTGCTCGAGCGGTGGGGGTCCGCTCGAGCGAGCTATCGGGATTAGTATAGAAAGTTCTCGAGCCTTGGAAAGAATTTGGAGGGAATATAAATATATATAAATGTATCACACGTGAGTCCCCAAAACCCACTTTCTCATATTTCTCCTCTTCCTTCTCTCTCTCCTCTTGAGAGAAACTCACCCAATACCTTCAAAACCCTAGTTTTCTATCACCCAAATTGAACATGGAGGCAAGATGGGGAGAGATCTAAGGTGAAGATCAAGTTCGGGAACAAGGAGAGTGAATATAAAGTCTTGAGGAAGTAATGAAACCCAACATCCAAACCCTAAGAGGGAGATTTGAAGAAATCACAAGCTTTCGAGCAAATCCAAGGTAAGATTTAGATTATCTCACATGCATTGCGTAGATTTGGATTGATATTTTGTGTATATGAGTAAAAATTGAGTCATTTGCATGTTTAATTAACATATTGGTAAGTTTGTATGTGGGTTGAGCTAATTTTCATAAAAATAGAGGTTCTTGGGAGGTGATTACCCATGAAATTGACGACTTGTATTAAAAAGAAGTTTTGAGACTTGAATCTAGTGTTTTTGGTTGAGAAATAAAGATTTGAAGCATGTTTGATAAAGGGTTATGTGTTTGGAGGTCTAGAACTCAAACAGGGCAGAATATGAGGTTTTCTCGGGTTCCAACGCGCTCGAGCGGAGCCCAGTTCACTTGACCGCTCACATAGCAGAAGGTTGGGCGATCGAGCGGACTAACTGTGCAAGGCCAACTTCTTTTGATCATATCTCCCTCATTCGGACTCCGAATTGGGTCGTTTTTGTACTCAAATCGAAACCCCGGAAGTTCTCTTTCCAACAAAACTACTCTCACAAGAAAATTCTTTTTTTAGAAATAGTTATAACTGAAATAGTGAGGGTATGTCAAAATTTTTTAACTATTTTCACCCGTTTTTAGCCGAATGTTTTAGAAAAAGTTATTTTCATTATTCTTGGCTCTTTTTACTAAATTCTTAGTCCCTTGAGCTAATGATACATTTATATATATATATCTAACTTGAGTTGGGATGCATGCATTGGATCTGTTGGTTGGCTTTTCTTTTACAATAAAAGTGGGTTTCAAATTGGTATATATATATATGATGGGTGTATATCTTTTAAAATGATGTAATTTTCTTGGTGTCAACCTTGTGTTATGAGTATTTGATAACATTGAGATCTATGAAAAACTGGTAACATTGTGATTTATGAGAAACTGTATAATGAAGGTTGAGATGCATGTGGTTTGAAAATTCACTGGAAAATTTGGATTTTAAATTCATAATGATGTATTATGGAAATGATTGGAAGATGAACCATTTGTGGGTTGGACTCCCGGGTTGTGAAAATGAATCTAATTAACCAATAATGAACCGTTCTCGAGAGCAAAAGTGAGGGTTAGGGTTTGAGCTTGGAGGTTGTATGGAGCTTCTTAGCTTCCCTTGATGAGAACTTGCACTCCCACCTCGATTGTTTGCCCATTGGAGGTTCGATATTGATGTTAGAAGCTTTTCTCACCGCATGGTCAGAGATTCTCAGGGATGAAGCTCGTTTGAGGATGTTTCTTGTGGATCTAGCGTCTCTAAGGTAGGATTCAAGACTCTCTTTGAAAATCTATGTGATATGTGTTGCATTTTTCATTTTATGGGCATAAAGGCATAAAAATGGTATTTTTGAAACCCTAGGTTAGGGTTTGTTGTTATGGGAGGTTAAATCTTAAATCTGCGGAAGATTTAACTCGATTTTATCTTTGCGTTGTCGTTGCATACAGTTAAATTTGAAAAATGTTGAGTTAGGGTTTTAAATTGAGCTTTAACCTTGGAAATTGGGGATTTTGGGGTTGTGGGACATACAAATTGAAATTGATATAATTATTGGGTAAATTGAGAGTTGGAGCAACCTATTGTACTTATATTTAATGAATTGTGAAGCACATGCATGTGCCGAGTATGAAAGATTGGGATTTTTGATGTAAAAACTGAAGATTGTATGAAGTGATGAAAGTACCATGTGATGAAATCGAATAATTAAGTTTGGACACGAGTTGCTCCTCGGTGAAAGACCAAAAACTTGCACAATATAAGGTAGGCCCTTCATTCGAGTTAATCCCCGTAAAAGCGTACTCTTGGGCGGCCCACCCATCGATGTTTCCGAAAAAAACCGTAAATGTGTGCTCACCTTGTTGGGCTATAGAACAGATAATTATTCCTCGGACCTCGCGTGGATCGGTAGTGATAAATATGCTTAGGTCTATAGGCGCCGTCCGGCCTTGGTACTGAAATGAATTGACGGATAATTTGGGTTGGTAAAACCTTCATTGAATAAAATATTAGGATGTGAAAATGGGCTGAGTAAATTGGGAATGATAGGATGGTTGGGTATAATGGTTGTTTTCACCATAACTCTGAAGTGTGGAATAATGATCGTTTTTCACAAAACTTGGTTATGTATTGGAATGTTTTGTTTGGGGAAAATGATATGTTTTTCGGTTAAACTTATGTGCGCATCTCGCATAACCATCTTCATATGTCATGCATATGTTCATTGTTAGTATTTTTCTACGAATTTCGGCTCATATTGTTTAACAACATTTCAAGTGATAGCGGGAAGAAGATTTTGGACTGAGGTGGCAGTAGCCGACCCCTTTTTGAGTAGTGGATAGGATTACATCCTTGTTGTACCATCTTTTGAGAAAAGAAGATTTGTAAATGTAATTCATTCATGGATAATTGTTTTGTGGGTTGGAACAACCTTTGTTAAACCCTAAGGTCCTGTTCATCTATTTGCATACATGTGAGGGCGTTGGTTTTGTTTCTTGGATCAAATTCCTTAATTGTTGAATGATACTCTAAGGTCTCAAATGTTAAATTTCCAAGTCTTTGGGGATTAAGTGATGTTATTTCCTTCCTAATGCACGTGCTTACTTTATATTTGAGCCTCGTAAAAAGCATGCTTGAAACTTATAATAATCAAATGTTTTCTCGGCCTTTAGAAAGGCCTTTAGGTTTTTTTGCAAGGATGCTCTTGGATACCTCACCGCTCGAGCGGTGGAGGGTTTGCTCGAGTGGACTCCGCATGGTGGCTTTTCTTGGAAAAATTGTTTTAAAAATGTGTTTTACCTTAACGCGTTCAAACTATCTTTTTGGTTATAAAGTGACCACTTTTAGGGGTTGTGTTTTAAAAGCAAAAGACCATATTTTTGGGGAAGCCGGCTCTCTTTTTTCAATTTTTATTATTTCGAAATTGGGGATTTACAATAATGATGAGTTTGAAAATATATTTAAAGATGGGGAATCAAAATTAATTGGATATGGAGATATTTTAAAGTAAAGATATCATGGTAAAAAACAATTAATACGTTATACTAGTGGTGTTTGAAAATCCACTCAAATTAATTATTCAACAATTAAAAAAAATCTTATCAATTATTTTGTGTATAACTAAATTTGAAAGTGATTTATTAAATCAAAAAATTTTATTAAAAATTGATTGCAAAGCTGCCAAAGATGTTTTACAAAAGGATGTCAAAAATATAATTTCAAAACAAATATTTGCTCGTTGGCAGGTTATCTTGTCTATATTTGATTTTGATATTGAATTCATCAAAGGAGAATCCAATTCGCTTCATAACTTTTTGACCAGAGAATTTTTGTAGGATTATAAAATTCAACCATCCATATTCATGATGTCCAAAGATAAGATAAAAATGAGTGACACCCCTCGTAACCCCACACGCACACAACAATTGAAAGATAAAACTCCATTTCAATCTGTTTCAAAAGTGCAGCCCAATTATTTACCCAATGAAACCCTATTCTCTCTTACGCCTCTCGAGGAAGAGGACTGCAAAGAGATCGTATCAAAGAGTGATAAAGACAAACATTTGGCAATCGCCAAACTTATCGGAAGATATCTTCCACCAAAATGGCATTATATCTCAAATGTGTCCACCCCAAGCAGAATTTTCTTTGAAACAATCCTATTGAAAACTGGTTTAATCAAAATTCAACACAATTCTAATGATAATGGGAAAATCATTAATTATTCGAAATGTGTAATCCAAAAAATTATTTCTAAAAATGATTGGGGTCGTGGTGTTACGTTCAATAAAAATTTCAAAAATAAAATCATCTGACCTAAATCTTATAATTACTATGATTATCAAAATACTTTTCATTATATATTCTATTTACAAAATGATGCCATGAAGCACTCATGGTTTATCAGATTTTGTAATAATTTTGATTTATATATTTTAAATTGGTTCCACGCTTGATGGAATGAATTTAGACCCCATCCTGATATTCTACCCTCAATTCTTCAAAAATCATATTCCCATTATAAGACTTATTCCAATCCATTGAGCCATCCGCTTCTTTATTTCTATGCGAATTTTTCACTTCCCTAATTGCTTCAGTGGAAATATACAATTTCAATTGCTTCAAATATTTCATATCTTTCAAGAAAATATGCTACCCGATGGTGAAATAAATTTGAAATCCAAAAAGAATATTAACCTGATATTCTCAAAAATTATTATCTTACCCGTTTTAACCAAAATTCTAAAGCCTTTGACAAAAATCCTAAAGCTTCATATGCCTCCATACTTTCTTTTATATCATTCCCTAAATCGACTTCTTCATCATCAAATATGCTCAATTTCGATATTGCTTCTATTCGTTTTCAAGGTCTTAAACGAAATCCATCCTTAGCTATATCAAATGATGCCTTACAAAAAGCCATTCAAAAAGAAATTTTTTCTCAAATTGTTAATGAAAACCTTTTGGGTGAAGATCCAAAAGACGATTTTTCTCCCAATCAAATGAAGATGATTGTTTTGAAATTATTTTTCATCCTGCTTCATTATAAAGCCAGACCCTTAATTATTTTCCCTATCTTCAAATATATTTTGAAACTCATCATTATTATTCCAAAGAATCTCTACTCAGAAATTGCCAAATTTTTCCAAGTAATCAAAAGCATTTCCCGTCGGACAACGCGGTGCAAAGTTTTCCGAATGAAGACAATTAACTTTTTAAAAGTTATTCGATGCTCTACCCAATTTTCTTCAAAGTTCAAGATGTCATCCCAATTTCCATCAAAAGTTTAAAGGTGAACAGTAAAAGTTGAACAGTGCTCCAACTATCAGATTCCAAACAGTATCAAACAGTATCCAACAGTGCTATTGTAGCACCTCAGATGCCAAATAGTGCCCGACAGTGCATTATTCGTGAATAGTAAAAGTCAAAAGTTGTACAGTGTTGTAATTATATCATTTTACTGTTTCTTCTTTGTTTTTAATTTTCTTTCGCGTCCAAAAAATTTAGCTTCTATATATTTAGAGCTACTAAGAAGGCTTGTTTTTTAGAGTAAGCTTGGCTTACAACAATCTTCTCTTTTGTCTATCCTCTCACATCCTTCCTTTTTGTAAATTTCCCTCCTACTATGAAAATCAAAGTGTGTAAGTTTTTTATTTTCTAATAATAATATTTCTATTCGTGTTGTGTTTACTTTGATTAATTATTTTATGTGATTAAGATAATCGATGCAAACGGTATGTCTGGGCCTCGTTTTTGGTATCTCTTGAGGATCTACTAAATTGAGATCTATTTGGTGGTGTATAAAATTGATGTAATCTGATTGATTTAGATCTGACTAAAGGTGTCTCATATGGTGTACGTTCATATTTGACAGAGGACGTACTAGCTCTTAATGGCAATTGAATTTACAGAACCATTAGGAAATTCAATTATGATATCTGGTTGGAGTTGTGTTTGAGTTGAGGATTGTGGTGGCATAATTTGGAAAAAATTTCATATATTATGATCAGCTTCATCGGCTTCTTCTATTTCATTCCATTTAATTACTCTGAGTGAATAAACTTGTGATATATTTGGATTTGATTGAAATAAAATTGTTGATCCATGTGGACTAGTAATTGCTTTAAACATAGGTGCTGATGCTATCATAGCTTTTAAATGAACTCTATATGTAATTTGTAAGTTTAATGCCAATTGATCCATATTATATTTTTTTGTTTGAACTTATAATGTTAGTGTTTTCAAAATAGTAGGATCATGAAGTGATACTTCAAAATTGAAAACGCATTCAAAATATACGAGTCCATGTGCTAAGCTTGTTTTTATTGTTCTTAATAGTGCATCAGAATATGATAATTGTCCTTAATCAACTAAAGAGCAAATTATTGATTTATTAAGATTTAAACGAGTCATAGGTTTAATTCCTACTTGGATTAAACCTAAGTGTAAAAAATTAAATTTTTGTTGAAATTGTTAAAATCTTATTTCTCGTGTATGATCCTTGTTTATCTTTGATATATAATTATAGAGATTTATATTACCTGCGATCCAAAGTTAAAGTATAAGTTTTGGGCTTAATTTGGTATCAGAGCCAAGTGATTAAGTTGTGCAGGAATAACTCGTTGTGATAGTGATCCCTAGAGCGGCGTGACTTAGGAGCAAGTGGTTGTAAGCCTTCTATTGTGTCGGTAAGACCAAGTACACACTTTCTCATTGACTGTTATCTGTACAATTTATATCATGACTAGGTTAATCAGATCATTCACCCAAAATCTTATTGGTGAAGGGTCATCTAGAACTCCACAAATTATAAATCAAAGTGAAATTGCAATTGAAGATATGGAACTTTTCGATCACTATGGATGAACAGTACCTTGTTGGGGTATTGTGCTTGTTTTCTTGTGCACTGTTGAGGATACTGTTAATGCATGGATGGAGTTACTGTTTGAGCATTTTTACTGTTGAGCACTGTAGCATCACGCAATTTTGAAAATTATGGAGCATTTGTTGGATTGGGAATGCCGAAAGCATCTTTATTTTTGAAAAAGGAAATATATTGGCTGACAAGCGTACCATTTGATGGAAGGTATCTTTGAAATTTTGAAACGAGAGAATACAAGTGGGAGAAGCCTCGGGATGATAGGATGATTGGCAGAGATAACAAATAATCAAATTTAATAGAATCGAAAAAATGCATTATTATGAAAGATTGAAAGAATAATATGATCAAATTTATCTTTTGAGAGTCACAAGGATTGGGAATCAAAATGAATGCCGAAACAATCATCCTCATTAGATTGAGGACTTATAGGCTCAAGATGTGTAGAAGAAAGCAATTCTCCTAACAAATCATCAGAATTAAGTTGTTTATTCATTTCTTGGAGAATAGCCTTTTTCAAGGCCTCTTTGGAGGATGCCAAGAATGGGTTTTGAGTCATGACTTTGGTACGAATTGCTGAAATATTTATATTAAGAAAATCAGATGATGATGATGATACAAATTTAGGAGAGGAAGAAGTTGCATCATGGTGTTTTGCATATAAAATACATGTTTCTATGCATTTTGATAATCATAAAAATTATATACAGTAGGGCTTATGGTTGTATTTTTAAATTGTTTTGTAAAATCTTTCCCAAGCCCCATTCCTGTTTTGAAATAATTTTTTGAATAACATACTTCGAATAATTGCTAATTTCTTTATCATTATTGGAATTGTGTTGAATTTTGATGGAACTGGTTTCAAGCAAAATCGTTTCATAAAACAGGTGGGATGGAGAATTTGCGTTTGGTGGATAACGCCACTTTGATGGCAAATAATTGCCGATAAATTTGGCCAAAATATTTGAGCTCTGGCTCTCTAGAACACTTTGCAAAACCTTGAAATCTTCATCTTCGAGAGGAATAATTAGGATTCAAGTTTCATGGAAAATGTATTTATTGGGCTGTGCTTTTTAAACCTGGTTAAGAGTGGCTGTGCCCTTAATAGGTTGTGTGCGTGTTAGGCTTGGACTCTTTTTTACCTGTACTTCTGGTTTGGATGGAGATGCTTTGAGTGGTTTTGACGTTGTCCTGTTAAATTCTCCAGTTAAGAAATCTGGTGAAGAATTATTAGTGCCTTTGATATATTCAATGTCAAAATAAAAAATACTCAAAATAGCTTGCCAATGGGCAAATATTTGTATTGAAGAAATATTTTGTACATCTTTTTGTAAAATTTCTTTTCCCGCTTTATAATCAATTCGTAATAAAAACTTTTGATTTAAAAAATCACTTTCAAATTTAATAATACATAAAGCAATTGATAAAAAAGAATTTTAATTGTAAAATAATCTTGTTGAGTGGATTTCCACACACCACTGGTATACTGAACTAATTATTCCACATTATTTTTCCTTTTTTGCTTTAAGATTCCACCATACCCCAATTTTGAGGTATCAGTTTCAACAATCTTAAAAGCTAAGGAATCAGGTAAATTTAAACATGTGAGTTTTTTAGCATGAGTTTTAATTCTTTACACGGCATAAGTATGTTGTTGTGTCCAAGACTTAGGATTACTCCTAAGTCTTTAATATAATATTTTAGTATCTTTATATAAATCTTTGTAGAAGTCAGAAATATAATTGAGACTTCCCAAAAATCTTTGTAATTGGTGTTTATTGTTTATTTCATCACAAAATTTATTAGCAAAATCAATAGATCGATCAATGGGAATAATAGTCCCATGATGAATATTGTGACCTAAGAATCTTGTGTGCTTGGACAAATTTCATTTTTTGTGCACTTAAGATTAAACCATTAGTTTTAATAATATTAAAAAATTTATTTAAGTATTTAATATGTTGTGATATAGATGATGAGAAAATTAACACATCATCTATATAAACAATACTAATGCACTTAAACAATATTTATAAACAATATTTTAGTATTGTTTATATAGATGATGTGTTAATTTTCTCATCATCTATATCACAATATATTAAACACTTAAATAAATTTTATAATATTATTAAAACTAATGGTTTAGTTTTAAGTGCACCAAAAATGAAATTATTCCAAACACAAATAAGATACTTAGGTCACAATATTCATCGTAGGACCATTATTCCCACTGATTGATCCAATGATTTTGCTAATAAATTTCTTAATGAAATAACCAATAAACACCAATTACAAGGATTTTTGGGAAGTTTCAATTATATTTTTGAATTCTACAAAGATTTATGTAAAGATACTAAAATATTATATTCAAAACTTAGAAGTAATCCTAAGCCTTGGACACAACAGCATACTTATGTTGTGCAAAAAATTAAAACTCATGCTTAAAAACTCTCATGCTTAAATTTACTTGATCCCTTAGCCTTTAAGATTGTTGAAACCGATGCTTCAGAATTAGGGTATGGTGGAATCTTAAAGCAAAAAAAAATATTAATGTGGAACAATTAGTTCGATATACCAGTGCTGTGTGAAAACCCACTCAACAAAATTATTCTACAATTACATTTTTTTTATCAATTGTTTTATATATTACTAAATTTGAAAGTGATCTATTAAATCAAAAAATTTTATTACGAATTGATTGAAAAACAGTAAAAGAAATTTTACAAAAAGATATACAAAATATTTTCTTCAAAACAAATATTTGTTGCTGGGAAACTATTGAGTATTTTTTATTTTGACATTGAATATATCAAAGGCATTAACAATTCTTTACTAGAATTCTTAACTAGAGAATTTTTACATAGCAATGTCAAATCCACTCAAAGCATCTCCATCCAAACCAGAAGTACAGGTAAAAATGAGTCCAAACCTAACACGTACATAACCTGTTAAGGGCAAAGCTACTCTTAACCAGGATTCAAAATCACATCCCAACAAATATCTTTCCCACGAAACCTAAATCCCAATTATTCCTCTCGAAGATGAGGACTTCAAGGTTTTGCAAAGTGTTCTAGAGAGTCAGATCTCAAATATTTTGGCTAAACTTATAAGCAGTTATTTGCCATCAAAGTAGTGTTATCCACCAAACGCAAATTCTCCATCCCGCCTGTTTTATGAAACGATTTTGCTTGAAACCGGCTCCATCAAAATTCAACACAATTCCAATAATGATAAAGAAATTATCAATTATTTGAAGTATGTTATTCAAAAAATTATTTCAAAACAGGAATGGGGCTTGGAAAAGATTTTACAAAACAATTTAAAAATACAATCATAAGCCTTACTGTATATAATTTTTATGATTATCAAAATGCATAGAAACATGTATTTTATATGCAAAACACCATGATGCAACACTCATGGTTTATAAAATTTTGTAATACTTTCAAATCTTATATCCCCAGTTGGTTTTTCAATTGGTAGTATGAATTCAGTCCCCATCCGAATATCCTTCCTTCCATTCTTCATCAATCATTTGATATCTATTGTAAACATGTGAAAATATCTCAACCAGCGTTGCTCTATTTTTATGATGACTTCAACTTACCATGGCTTTTGCAATGGCAATTCACTTTTGATGTTCAAAATTATATTCCTTATTTGTGCAACCTCTATGTTTTAAAATGGTAGGACAAATTCAAAATTTCAAAAGAGTATTATCCAGATTATTTGCATAAATATTATTTCAAAACCTTCAAAGGAAAAGAATCATATATCTCCAAAGTTACATCTTCTTCCTTTGTGATATCCTGGTATCCCACATCAGAAAGGGAGATGGAGTTTCTGCGCTATAAAGGAAAAACTTTGAACCCTTACATTCAATGAGGCATTTTCTCATGTGGTAGAAACCCTAGCAAAACTCTACAGTTAAGCGTGCTTGGTCGGGAGCAATGCAAGGATGGGTGACCCACTGGGAAGAACAAAACATGAGGAATTTGTCTAAAGAGGACAATATCGTTGCCATGTGAAGGGTCAGGGTGTTATAGATGGTATCAGAACCGACTCTCCTTACCTCCGAGTGTAGGCCCCTGCCGTCTCGCATGACACGTGGGCGGACTACTAAGTGGGCGGGTCGATAAGAATTGGCAGGCTACCAGAGCTGGCAGGCAACTGCACGGGGACGTGCAGCCCTCCTAAGGGGGGTAGATTGTGATATCATGGTATCCCACATCGGAAAAGGAGATAGAATTTCTGGGCTATAAAGAAAAAACTTTGGACCCTTACATTCAATGAGGCATTTTCTCAGGTGGTAGAAATCCTAGCAGAACTCTGCAGTTAAGCGTGTTTAGGTAAGAGCAATGCAAGGATGGGTAACTCTCTGGGGAGAATAAAACCGTGAGAGCTTTGCTTAAAGCGGACAATATCGTTTCCATATGAAGGGTCGGAGTGTTACATCCTCTCCGAAATCTATGTCATCATCATCATCTGATTTTCTTAATGTAAATATTTCAGCAATTCATACCAAAGTCATGACTCAAAACGCATCCTTGGCATCCTCTAAAGAGGCCTTGAAAAAGGCTATTCTCCAATAAATAAATAAACAACTTAATTCTGATGATTTGTTTGGAGAATTGCTTTCTCCTACTTCTACACATCTTGAGCCTATAAGTCCTCAATCTAATGAGGATGATTGTTTCGGCATTTATTTTGATTCCCAATTCTTGTGACTCTCAAAGATAAATTTGATCCTATTATTCTTTCAATCTTTCATAATAATGCATTTTTTCGATTCTATTAAATTTCATTATTTTTTACCTCTGCTAATCATCCTATCATCCAGTGGCTTCTCCCACTTGTATTCTCTCGTTTCAAAATTTCAAAGATACCTTCCACTAAATGGTACACTTATCGGCCAATATATTTCCTTTTTCAAAAGTAAAGATTCTTTCGGCATTCTCAGACGAGCAAATGCTCCATTATTGTCAAAATCGCGTGATGCTACAATGCTCAACAGTAAAGATGCTCAAAAAGTAACTCCACCTGTGCATCAACAGTATCCTCAACAGTGCACAAGAAGACAAACACAGTACCCCGACAAGGTACTGTTCATCCACAGTGATCGAAAAGTTACGTAGTAATTGCATTATGTAAATTTCCTATTCATTTTCAAGTTTTAATTGTATTTTGTCGTCCGAAGAGGCTTGCACGCCTATATAAAGGGATTGAGGACCCATTGTTCCTCAGAAGTTTTCGATAACCATTCTCTCTATTGTATTCTCCTCCTACCTTTTTTATATAAAAAAAAACCTTCAATCCTTCCACCGAGATTGTTGCAAGTATTCCAACAATATTAATAAAAATTTTATTTCTCGTGTATGAACCTTGTTTATCTTTGATCTATAATTGTGGAGATTTATATTACCTGCGATCCAAAGTTTAAGTTTTGGGCCTGATTTTGGTAGCAAAGCCAAGTGATTAAGTTGTGCAGGAATAACTAGTCGTGATAGTGATCCCTGGAACGGCGTGACTCAGGAGCAAGTGGTTGTAAGTCTCCTATTGTGTTAGTAAGGCCAAGTATACGCTTCCTCATTGACTGTTATCGGTACAATTTATATCATAGCTAGGTTAATCAAATTATTCACCCAAATTCTTCCTGCGAAGGGTCATCTAGAACAACACAAATTATATTAATTTATTATGAAATTTGGCTAATAAATTAATATAGCAACTAATAACTAAGAAAAATTTAAACTTACATT
This sequence comes from Heliamphora pulchella, assembly GCA_032270985.1. Classification (NCBI taxonomy): domain Eukaryota; kingdom Viridiplantae; phylum Streptophyta; class Magnoliopsida; order Ericales; family Sarraceniaceae; genus Heliamphora; species Heliamphora pulchella. The sequence continues at coordinate 1,972 of JAULJZ010025314.1, read as the reverse complement.
ATACAGGTTACAACAAAATTTAAAAAAAGCCTGAAAAAAGCCCGAGCCTTATACCTTTGGGCTTGGGCCTACCCCTCGAAAAAAAGTCTGACCCGACCCAAACTTTTGACGGGAGGCTTATAGACCTGAGCCAGTTTGAGTTGTTTTTACACCCCTATCAACAACCATGGCAAACTAAAGTCGGCAAAGAAATATAAAAACGATGGTGTTAATGGATTGGTATATTGAGAATAATGGTCATAGTATTCTTAAAAAACTGAAGGAAGAATATTCAAATTGGGTCCAAATTCTATCCACCAAGTGTGGAACCAATTTAGAATAGAAGAACTAAAATTTTGACAAAATTTGATAAATCAAAAGTGTTTCATTATATTGTTTTGAAAATAAAAAAGACGATAAAAACTATCTTGATAATCATAATAATTGTAACGCGTAGGGCATATGACATTATTTTTAAAAGTTTTGTTGAAATCATTGCCTCAATCCCAATCTTTTTTTGAAATAATTTTTTGGACAACACCTTTTGAATAATTGTTAGTTTTTCCATCATCATTCGAATTGTGTTGATGATAGAAAAACCATCAATTATTCAAAATGTGTTATCCGAGAAATTATTTTAAAAAAAATATTGGCGTCGTAGCAAAAATTTCAACTAAATTTTTAAAAATGATACCATACGGCCTACGCGTTACAATTATTATGATTATCAAGATACTTTTCATCATCTTTTTTATTTTCAAAACAATATGATAAAACATTCTTGATTTATCAAATTTTGTCAAAATTTCAATTCTATTCCAAATTGGTTCCACACTTGGTGGATAGAATTTGGACCCAATTTGAATATTCTTTCTTCAATTCTTCAACAATCCTCGTGACCATTATTCTAAGTATATTAATCCATTAACACCAACTTCCTTATATTTCTTTGCCGACTTTAGTTTGCCACGATTACTGACATGGCAATTTACTGTTGGAATCAAAAATAATATTCCTTATCTGTCTCGCCAATATGCATCAAAATAGTGAGATAAATTGTCACGCCCCAAACATCAGGGTCACGCGAAAGCCCACCAAAATACCCATTTGAAAAAATAAGATTTGTAGTTGGAACACCACCAACTATAGATCATTACAACATTTGGATAAAGATTTCGAAGTTTATCTCTCATAAACAGAAATCATACAAACTCATACATAAATAAATATATCGCCGAAATGCGTACAAAATCAATCTTCTGAAACAGGCATCACATGTATAAGTCCATATCCAAAATAAGAAAATTACAGCAAGCTCTCCATCACCACAAGTCTCTATGTCAACTCCACGTGGTCACCTGTAAATATTTTTACAGCAAAATCTCACACCGTGAGCCGAAACCTAATTGAAAAAGACAATAAAGCTGTAAAGCAGGCTATACAATTATACACACACGGGCTCAACCACAGGAGCCAAAAAGGGTTTTCCTCTAAAAAATTACAAGTTTTCTATCAAGCCAATGCAAACCTCAAAACGGTTTTATCTCATAAAACCCACGTTTTTATCATTCAAACTATGCATATAGTCCTGATAGATATCATGCAACAGTTAAAAGAAAGCAGTAGTAAAACAGTAATCAAAACATTATCTTTGTTCACCCAGATCATACAACCAGAATCAAAATATTATTTTTTCACTCGGAACACAACCGAGGAAAACACAGTAAAATGAGATACTATGTACCGACTCTACCACACCGACAAAGGTAACAACTATAGACCCTCGTCCGTTACTCTAAACCCACAGGCTTAGTAACGACAAGTTTTATACGGAGTCACAGCAACGACGCCATTAACGGAGACAACCGAACCACTCAATTTATGGGACCTGAACCCGAGGGTACAAAGCACCCACACACACTCAATTTACGGGGACTAACCCGAAGGTACAGAGCACCTACGCTGCGCACGTTTTCGGACTTACACCGAGGAG